>LBNU01036351.1:84774-131049 GCA_014162995.1 Artemisia annua | reverse complement strand
ATGGACACGAGCTACAACGAACGTGGAACGTTCGCAACCTTAAGCGCTGCTATCTTTAGAATAGGCTACGGCCCAGCATGGACACTCAAGCACTTTAGAAAGTGCCCCAATAAAGATCCATGTAACTTTATTTTTTGAGTCTTATCTCGATAAGTATTTTCTTTTACAAACTTGCAAGTATTAATAAAACATTCGCGGTTTCTAGCTAACTCCACGACAAAATTTCTTTACATTGTTATTTAAATACTGTTTATATTTCAATGTGTTGGTCACGTTACCTTTAGCCTACATGGCGTGCATGCACTAATTAATACCCACGTTGGCAAAAATGATGAGTTAACCTACTAAACAACTCGTTGAGTAAGAGGGTTGCAAACCCATCAACTTTGGATTACGAATCCTTGTTAAACACCTTGCGCTCAAGACATTGGCGCAAGTTCCTTGCGCAATCCCACGATGGATGCACAATAGGGCACACTGTGCGCGTTTAACAACTTGGGAAATCAAGACTCTTGATTCTTTAAAATAAAATACGACAAGTAGACTTATCAAAATTCATAGATGACTATGATTTCTTTCTTCTCTAACTAAGTTAGTAGATTCCATACACGACTATGGTCAACACTTAAGGAAATTCATACATACTTATGACTTTTCTTAAGTACACTTAGACACTCAAAGATCTCTTCACGCGAGGATACATGAGTTATACGCGAACTACGAGTTCAAAAACATAAGTACTTGGAAAGTATAAATACACTAAGTACAAAAAGAACTTCATATATCAAGAGCAAGTTCATACAAAAATTGGTTCAAAACAAAGAACTAAGTACAAAATGGCTATATGCTAGATGTACGCCTCAGCTGGCTGGAGCCCCCACTCAAAGCCGCTTCCTTTGCATCCTTGAGTCGCTGCAACAACTCTGCATCATCAGGGGAAACGGTGGCCACGGTGACAGGTACACCGTCGGTCCTAGGCAGATGCGCAACGCCTATGCCGCACAGAATGGCCTTCCCTTTCACGCCTTTTTTCCTTGCGGCCCTGGATACATGAGCATTTAGAGACCTTTGCAAAGAAATCTCCTTCTCAAGACGGAAGGGATTCAAGATATCACGAGGCTGAGCAAAAATTGGTACCTTCAACTGCGCCACGTCAGGCTTCAAGTAGAAGTCCAACTGCTTATCCGCGCCATCCTGCAAATGCCTTGGAAGAGTGAGCCCCGCCATAATCACATTGATGGGCTCATCCTGATCACGCTCCAGACGCGCGATATGTGGAAGCTCAAGCTTCTTTAACTCTTCCATAGCAGCGAAGAGCTCAGCAGGGGCATCCACCTTGTACTCTGGGACATCGGCAAGTGGCACAGTCAATAACTTGGCCTCAGCAAGCTTGCTTGCGGCCAAGGTCCTGCCGTGCGCAATAGCGCAGTCCACCACCTTCCCGAATGCCGTGGTGACCTCTGGATGCTCCAGCGTACACATGGCAGCCAGGCGCAGCCCATGGCTGATCAACCACCTACAAAATAACACAAGTGTTAGTAGGAAAGAAAGCCTAAATATATACAAGTTATAAAGAAAAACAAAGAAGCATTTACCTGCGCTCAGCCACAGACTGAACCATATGCGGGTATAGCTCCTCATCATATTCGATGCTGAGCTTGCGANCAAAGAAGTATTTACCTGCGCTCAGCCACAGACTGAACCATATGTGGGTATAGCTCCTCATCATATTCGATGCTGAGCTTGCGAAGCTTCTCTTCTTGCATCTTCAGCGCAAGCTCCACCCGACTACGGAACTCCTCAATGTTGGCAAAGTGCTTGCTTCTAATCTGTTGCAAGTACTTCAACGCCCACAAAGAGTTAACCCTCTGATGGTCTGCAGCAGCACGCTCCTGCTCCAACTCAGCCATCACGGCCAGCTTCCCCTCAGCCAGCCTTTGCGCAGATGCCTCTGCGCGCTCCAGTTTAGCCTTGGAGCTCAGCTGCTCAGCTTTAGAGCTTGCTAATTCAGCCTGCACAGCTGCTAACTGCGCCTTCAGGCTGGTAACCTCCTCCTCAAACTGGGAGGAGCAGCTACTTTCAACAGAGTAGCTCGCCCTGGCTTGTGCCACCAACTCGGATTGGCGCACAGTGATGGAGGCCAGCTCCTCCATCACAGAGTCAAATGACCTTGACTCCTCTCAAATATCCCTCGGTGAGTGCGCCTCATCCAGAAAAGGGCTCACCTTGGGTGACGCACTTCCATCTCGTGCGCCAGTGTCCTCCACATGTTGTTCACTGTACACAACATCAGGAAAAAGTGTTAGCATACGAAGACAATTCAACATACACAAAATGCTAAGTGATTGCTAACAAGTACTTACGTGTGGGGAGGAGATGAGGGCACGTCCTTCTCAATCTCAGTCATGGACGCGTCTCCTCCAGACTTCTCAGCATCCTTACTACAGACAAGAAGAAACAAAGTTAGAATAAACTATACGAAAGTTTATAACAAATAAACAAGTTACTTACCNAAGTTAGAATACACAATAACTTAGCGAAAGTTTATAACAAATAAACAAGTTACTTACCCCATCTCCAACTCAGCAAAAGATGGACCCTCCTCAGCCTCAGACCGCGGCTTCTTGGATGACCCCTCGCCATCACCACTAGACGCCCTCTTGCGCCTCAATTGGAGACCCTCCTCCATTTCTTCATCAGACTCTCCCAAGTCGACGTACGCTATGTTCACAGAATTGGGAGGAGGCCGCGCAACATCGGGTCCCTGCTGCACAGGAGGAGCCACCTCCTGTAAAGGCGCGACTACCGCCGCTGCATGGGAGCCCTCAGGCTCAGGAACAATCAGGTCCACGACGCGTCCCGCCGTCGCCTGCAAAATGGGCGTCTCACCCTCTCTCAGGGGACGCACTCCAATGGTCACCGATTTGGGCATCTCCAAATTGACAACGCCAAACAGATCCATCTCTGCGCAAAAACAATAGAAAGGAAAAGATGTTACATAAAGTATGGAAAATGAAGAAGGCTTACGCTACTAGCGACAGAAAGAAGGAAGGATGAGCACCCACCCGTTCCATCCACATCCACAAATGTGGGAACCTCCGTCGCGGGCTCGAAGTAGTTGCGACTGATGCCCATATGCACCAGGAACTCTTCCGGATATGGTCTGATGTGGAGGCGGTTAGCATTAATGACAGCCGCATGGTCCGGGTCGTACCACGTGTCGAGGGGGCGCTCATCCTTTGGCAACGAAAGGCGGGTGTGGAACGGGAAATCAGATGGAAAGACGGCGGCGTCAATCCAAAAGAATTTCTCTCTCCAGTCCCTAAGTTTATCTACCTTCTTCACATAGCACTGCAGCTCACCTATGCGCTTAGAGAAGGTAACCCACCCATTTAACCACGACGCGCGATAGAACGCGCGAAATAAGTGGAGGGTGGGGGGAATCGCTAATAAGCGACAGTTCACCTCAAAATTGGAAATCTTCCCAGCGCCTATACAGTGCAACTGGGAGATATGGAGCTCGTAGTAGTTGAGTATCTGACTCAAGAGCACGGCTATGGGTACGCGCTGGTTCGCCCACTCGAAGAAGCGCGTATATACCCCCACCTTCCCTTCGGGGAAGTCCGCAATGGTGTCGTTAGGACCTGGCACCTCTGGGTGCAGATCCAAAGGAATAAAATAATCCGAGGTGAACTACGTCAGTTCATCCTCGGTTATGTCGGAGGTGCAATCACTCAGTTGAAGAACCATGTTCGTGTTTAAAAAAGGGCGCACGCGCTAATTACCTAGCGTATAAAAGTAAGGTTGCAAAGGAGGCTTAGAAGATTTGAAAATGGAGATAAAAACGCTTTTACTGTGATAATCACAGTAAAAGTGGAGAGGGGGTTATATAGTTTTCTCACCCACCACAGATAACTGACACGTGGATCCCACTAACTCGAATCGTGTGGCTGGGAATTGTAACGGTACAGGACACGTGGATAGCCTCTCCACTTCCCGAGGTACTCGAATTGCACTTTTTTGGACTAGGTGCATTACACGCGTATTTTGGAGGTTTAATTTCGTATTCTTCCCGCGCACGCATTGGGAATAATTTTGACACGGTTTAAGTCTAGCATCCGCAGGTCTTACCCTGCGCACACTAGACTGGGGGGACATGATGACGTATAGTCTCCACTCGGGTCACGAACCCGATTAGTAAACAATACTAACACTTAAGCCCACCACGAGCGGGCCGCTATAACAATAACTGGACTACCAGTTAGAAGGTTTGGGCCCACAAGGCCCAAGCCCAAAGTTATTAATGGATTAGATACGGGATATCTCCTAAATAAAGGAGATATACACCAAATATCCGATATCGGCCAATAGGCCGAAGAGTGAGGAGCACGAAACCTTATCGGTTACGTGTATATAAATAGGGCATCATAACTCTCGTCTAAGGTACGATTTACAAACCCTAAACTCTTCACAACCCTAAATTCGATTACTTACTCTCACGCCGGAGGACAATCGGGGGAGACAATCCCTCGATAAGCCTAACGGTGTTTGTTGCTTTCATAGTGCGCAGGTCCCCAAGCATTATCATCTAATTGATACGAGAACAGGAACCTAAACAAGGAACGCCCAACTTTTGTATCAACATTTGTTATTAGCCCAAGTGTATCTTGTATGGGCTAAGGCCCGAGTGTTAGTTATTAGGGTTTACACTATATGTGTATCTTTCCGTATCTAAGTTGGTAAAGTGTTTCGTGTTTATTCAAGATACCGAAACATACACATATAGTGTAAACTCTAACAACTAACAATCGGGCCCTTAGCCCATACAAGACACACTTGGGCTAATAACACTAACAGGTACATCCGCCTTTGGGACTTGGTCAATATGACATTTATAGTGCTCAAATTGGTTACGTATGATATTCAAATTTGATTGGTAAAATTTTAATGGGGGGACATATGAAATTTCACCTATTAATAACGGTTGATGAAGCTGAAACTCATCGTTTAGCTCATAACATTGAAGGTCAATCTTTTTTTAGCGCTAGTGCAAGGACTACCGGTGTCAAATACCGGTTGCTAACCCTTTAGGCAAAATATAATGGCTTGAGTATTATGATTTCAAAACAACAATCATCTTATGGTTTTATCATGTTTTATGCAACAAACACTAATCGTTATAGGAGGTAATGCTTCTCAGGAAATGTTTTATTAAGTATTGAGTCAGATTGGATGCAGGTACCAGAAACGATCCATCGTTTCTTTTAAATGGAAATGTATCTGTAAAATTCCATAACCCGTGTATTGAAAGCGCAAGCAGCCGTGTGGACACCTTTAAAACATGCCCCCTTTGCCAAGGTCGTTGTATGTAACCGGGAGGCTCCGGGAAAATGCATTATGCCGGTCACTTTCCCATTTTCCAGAAGTGCTTTGTAGCAATTCTTTAGTAATTTCAAGCATTGTGCATCACTCCCATCATGAAGAATCCACTGTTAGATTAAATACCAAAATTTTAGTTATAAACATATCTCCAACATGCTCAATACCCTGAAACCTCTTTTGTTAGTTTATGATTCTCCAACTTCGAACAATATACTACTGAAATCATTCCATTTGTATGTACCAGAATAAGTTGCGGCCTGGGAACGTAATCGGGTTTTATCAAGTGTTGATAATGGTTCTTGTTAAGAATTGACAACGGACTTGATTTTGGCTTATAATTAATGTGCTTCGACCATTAATATTGATACGCTATCATGAAGTATATGGTATCTATGATGTATTTAGGACTTTTATAAATAAAAGTCTTAAACTTTTTAAGTTTACACAACTTGCTACATTTAATAATTTTTAAAACCAAACTTTAAAAGTCACTATTTATACATTACTTAATAGCATTAAATTAGATGTTACAATAATAAGATAACTAATATAATAAATTTAATATATTGATAGTTTCAAAATAATAACTCTAAAATTTGAAGATAATAATGTTACATATTAACCTCTTCACCATCTTACATCACAAGCACACGATCACTAAAGACTATCCGTTATTCATCGAAAAACATCTTTTACAAAAAGAAAAAAGGAAAAGCACAATGATTACCCCTAGATATAGTACTCGCCCGCTGCTTTGCGTAGGTACCATGATATGTTAAAAAATGAGTTAATAATATCATAAGCTTATTGCATTCGAAATGCTCTTACGTTGATGTCGTAACTATTTTCGCATAACATGCGAACCCAAATAAATTATATTGCAGGGTATCCACCGCCGCAACGCGCGGGTACCCGACTAGTAGGGAAAAAAGCAACTAGATATCGATGATGAAACTGAAGTTCCAAAATTTTATTGGAATGGTAAACAACTGTCTTGTCAGCGTTCCCTCTCACACGCAATGGCAATACATTCACAACGTGTTCAACTGTTCGCATCTTTATCAGAAACAACCAGTTATGTTGAACCATTTGTACTCGATTCGCATTATTTCGTAGTGTACAAACCATTAGGAGTTAACAGTGTCCCGTTTGTTTGTCATGTGATCCTCACTTCGTAACTCGATCGTATCATCTTCAATTTTGATCTGGTCGAAATATGATATGCATGAAAACGGACGAAGCAAGCATCATCGTGATCGGAATGAGACGGCGGTGAAAACGATGTAATTTTCAGAAAGTATGGAGGTGCATGCGAGGAGATATGGCCGATTATGTGAAATTGGGGGAGTAGTAGGGTATTAAATAAAATGACAAATATGTGAGAAATAGATGTGGAGTGGGTGCGTAAGGGAAAACTCGACAAAACATAATGCTGTCCTAAATTTGACATTTAACAATATGCCACAAAATTAACTCAAGTTAAAAAACAAAATTAACTCAAGTTAAAAATAAGTATAATCTTATATGCCACTATATCCCCGTTCATTATAGCTTGACTCGAATTGAATCAATGATTCAATATGTTTGACAATAATCTAGTCAAGTGGGCGAGGCTTAACCCGAAACCAGTACTAAACAAATAGCAAACTAGGAGTAGATTTAAATAATACTCATACTCTAAACTTGTTGTCACTCATATTCTCAAAATTGCATTACTGTTATTGTTAGCTACTTCCTCCCAAAATGCCTTATTTTAAGACTTCTAAATGTAATCCAGAGTCAAAATCAATGAAGATAATACATATACTAACAGTGAAATGCTTTCATGATGATGGAAAATGGCCAAAATAAGAAGTTCCCCTCCATATATAGGTTGTAAAGGGCCAATGTAACTTGTTTTTTGTGGTGCTAATAAGGCTGGACACAATAAGGCGGGTCGCGACCCTCTTTTTTTCCTGCCACATCAGCTTTCTCTTTCCAGCGACCTGCAGGCGATTCAGTGCCACAATAAGGGCGACCTACACTACGAAAAACATACCCCACAAATATTCTTTTTTATTAAATAACACACACACAAAACATATAAATACTCGGTCGCTACCTCGACCAAGTTCCAAAATCAATCGCTGCTCTATCCTTGGCGACCCAATCCCCACAATAAGGAGACCGACTTTTCTTTGGCCGACCGATTCGGTCGTGTCAGTTATTGCGTCCAGCCTAAATTGTTGATGTTCAAAAAAAATATTTACGTTTAACTTTCGGGCCAATATACAGGTTTACTCATTTTCAAGGTGACCTAGTGGTAAAACGTCTTGTAGGTTTCATGACCATGATCGAACCTCGTTGGGTAGACATATTGCGAGGGCCAAAAGTCCGGAAATAATAACAAAAATACCGGTTATCACGTAGATCGGAGGCTCGACTTTCCTTGGTAGCCCGAGAAAGGATTTTCCCCGTTTACCTGTTTTTATCTTGTAATAGAAAACTTAAACAAATAGTTCCCTTCTATATTCGTACCTTATTCATGTCACAATTGTCACTTTGCTCTTGTCTCCAGTTAATTAATCTATATGCTTTTCTTATTATCTTGCTAGTTATATATATCTTTATTAGTTAGACTTGCTATGATCAAATTGGATATAAAATTGAAGCACGTGGCTACGTCCATAAACATACACGTTATAAATACTAAGTTGAAGCACATGTTATTGAGTGTATGCACTTATATTCACTGAATTTGACTTACGTTAAAATATCAAATTAAACTACTTAAACAATAAAACTATAAACAAAATTTGAACATACTTTTAAACCAAAGTTGAAATATTATTATTACTTGTAGTCATTGTCCCAACCTCGGGAGCGTACAACAATTATTATTAATATTATTAAATTGATCATAATACTAAATACTAAAAACTCCATAAACGTACGCATTATAAATATCAAGTTGAAGTGCAGAAGCGTGTGTGGACGAGATTATTTATAACATATATACACACTCCGTAATATTAAATATAAAAAACTTTGTAAATATAAGCGTTATAAATATACACTTGAAGCACATGTTTTTGAGTGCATGTATGAGACTAATTATAATATATAAAAACACTTATTAAAGAGCAAGACTTGAATTAAGTGATTAACACCTTTGTCTTTGGAGGCAGAGGTCAAGGGTTCGATCTTCATCCCTTGTAAGGCCGGAAGTCCTTTTCTACCTTTGGTAGATCCGGAAGCAGCCTCTCTACCTTAGGTAGGGGTAAAGTTATCTACATCTCAACCTCCCTCATACACTATGAAAGACGGCATCGGGAGTTATTTATTTAACTTTTTATTTATTTATTTTTTTATTTAAAAAAAAAAAAACTTATATTCACATAATTTGACTTATGTTAAAATACCAGATTAAACTAATCAAACAATAACATTAATAGCAAAGTTTAATCATATATTCAGGCCCGAACAAATATAGTTGAAATATTATTGTTAGTTGTAGTCATTGTCTGCACCTCGTGTGTGCACGAGCATTAAAACTAATTATTATAGAAAAGTAAATGTAAAAATATGTTTTGTCAAATTGAAAGTTACAAAAACCTTTCGAATCTCCTACCAATGCATGTTATTCATCACGTAAAGTTCTTGATACACGACATTTAAGGTGTAACTCCTTATTGACCGAACATTTGGGCATGCTTCACTAATACCTTATAAGTTCTACGTGACACCCTTCTATAAAATGCTACATAAAGTTGCTTATGCAAGAATACAAACTCTGGCAAATAAACACCCACATTTGAAGATTGTTTTACAGTAAGCTTTATTGATTTTCATCGCAAAGTTTAATCATACAAAAAAACTGCATTATTATAAGTTTGAACGGAAAATGTATTCTTCTAATGGACATAGAGAAACTCTCAGAAAAGAAAACACTCTTTTTCCCGTATGCTAACCAATATCGATTTTAACGTCGATGTCATTCACATGAAAACACTTATATATCAACCTCGTAGCAATACATAATTCTTTTGAAAGATTCCTTACCAGAGTCCAGACACCCAATTTTAGTTGCAAGTAGTGCATGATCGAACCACTAAACTTGAGCGAGTATATTAATTCCATTGAACAAAATTTGCTTGTGTCGACTTGAACTTTGTCAAAACTATAATAAACTTTATCTTCCTTGTGATATATGTTAATCAACTCTATATTCGTTTTTTGTTTTTGTTTTGTTTTGTTTTTTTCTTTTTTTTTTTCTTTTTTTCTTTTTTCTTTTGGATAAAATCGCTCTTTCATATTATATAATCATAAGAATGTACATTGGTTTATAAGGAATTAATAATATTTCATTGATCAATGCATCTTTTGAGGTAGCCACATCAAGTATATGTGTATAGCTTATATCAATCCTCTTTTCAACTCTGGCACCAAATCATAACAAAAAGAATAGAAAAATCATGGATTTGTTTGTGCCATAACTTTTATGTTTAACGTCATCGTATAATTCGTGGCAAAGGAGGTGACATTCATAAACTCAGATTAACAATTTTTGCCCGTGTGCTACGTCTCACGACCAACAACACCTATCTAAAACCATCTCTTAAAACCCCATCTTTCAACGAAAGGAAGTCTCACCCTGTATTGATTCACCGCCTCTCTACATTAAACCAAAATTGTTGTAAATCCCGTGCATTAAACCAAAATTATAAATTAAATTACTATATATATAACGTCTGGGCAAAAACGACGCGCGTGATGTCGTTTTGGGCTACCGTGTGTTGGGCCTGCTCCAGTGATGTGGTCCATTTTGCGTTTATTAATTTTATAACGTTTTTTCTTGGTTTCCGAGCACACCGCTTACAAATGGATACTCATGCGATTTTTCAGTCTCTGTTCTTTGATCGGTGTTGCGATTCTTTGTTTTTACGGGTTGCACTTTCGTTGTACCTATCTTTGGTTTGTTTCACTTCTCGGGTACTTTTCTCGCTTTCTTTTTCTGTTTGCTGTTCATATATGTGTCCTTCGTTTTTGTTGTTACACTGTTATTTCATGTATCCTATGATGTAATTTTTAACATGAGAACTAAGAGTAAGGCGGAGCGTAGACATACTAGGGGGGAAACATTAGAAGGGGGCGTGTTTCTTGGTAATGATACGAGTAAGGGTTACTTTGATCCTGTTCATAGTTCTGGCAGTTGTGAAGTCAGTGGTATTGTGGTTCATGGTTCCATTAATGATGGCAGTACTTTGGTTTCTGATTGTGGTAACCGAGTAGGTACTTTGGGTATGGTTCATGGTTTGGGTCCGGTTATGGATATGGGTGATGGGTTGCAGCTTGCCACTGTTGGTGTTCATGCGACTTCCTCTTTGAGGCCGCTAACTGGTATTACTATTAATGAGCCTGGGGCGGTTGGTGTAACGCGTGATAATACCGGTCAGTATTCTCCGATGGATGTAGAGGTTACTGGAGAGGGAAAGAGGAAAGTCGATGATGTGCCAGTGCCAATGTATCATGGTTGTATACACTTCTCTATTGTCTTATTATTCGATGGCGTATGCTATATGCTTTTGCACTTTCTTTTCTATTGTCACCGTTAATATTTTACAATTAGTTAGCCCATTTTACTGGTAATCGATGAGGATGAGTTGTTGGTAATGTTTGTTAACTGGATGATTTTGGTCCGAATGGTTAGGTGATTAGCTTTACAATTGCAACGTCTAAACTAAATGGGTTTGCCGATTATTTGGTCCTGAACTTTGATATGTTCGTTACACGAACAGGGCATAGACTAATGTGGTAACAAAGATCATTATCTTCACACTTGAACGGAGATTTGCCTTTTGAACGTCTACTTTTCGTTTCCTTACGAATGATTTTACGATTTCGCAATCACATCCAGTATTGTGGAGCTCTGTTTGCGTAGGTTTTTTGATTAGCTCTTATTTTTTATGTGCAGATGTTTTGGGTTTTTTGGTCGTGTTGAACAGTAACTTTTTTTTTCGTTGTTGTTGCTGTAGGTGATGTTGGTACGGGAAATAGTACATCTCCTAGTGCAGTTGTTGATACAGGTATTGTCTTGCGCCTGTACGTGTGTCGTTTTTGCTATTGCCTTTCGTGTTTTCGTCGTTGTAATTCTTTGAATGCTCCTTGCTGCTTTTTTAGCTATGGTGCCTGCATTGGACCTGGATCAGAGTATCTGTTCCATATGTACATGAACAACAGTCGGATGTACATCGACTTTAGCAATTCCCAATATGCAACCTCATCCATCTGCTGTCGTTTCCGAACCCATTGCAACGGTGCGTGGTCGTACTTTTCCATCCATAGGCCTGTCAACCTCTTCGGTACCTGTTCAATGTACGTACTGTCCTTCGGTACCGTGTGTTTTTTAGTTTTTCAATTATGTATTTATCAACTACTTTTGGTCACTTACATTTTTTTTTTCCTTTTTTCCGTTTGTTGTAGCTACGTGTCGTGCATCACAAAGGAGGTAAACACGTCTGCCTGCACGTCTACCGGTTAACGGGGACACTCATAGAGGTATGTTTCTTTTTATCTGTTTAGTATTCTTGCTATTGTTTATGGTTATCTGTTACTAGATCAGTGTTGTTTATTGGTGACTTTTGGTCCTTTTTGTAGGAGTGCCGGCAGATTATGTGTCCCTGGGTCTATGCAACAGAGTTTGTCGCCGCTGTAAGGCATTGTTTTGGTTGGAAGAACGGCTTAGACATGGCACTATACAATCTCCTGAATACCATAAGTGTTGTATGGGCGGTAAGGTGGTGCTACGCCCACAGCTTCAGTACCCTGCTTACATCAAGCAGTTGTTTAGTAACCGGCATTTCATGGAGAATATAAGAGCCTACAATTCTATGTTTGCTTTGACTTCTTTAGGGGCTCAGGTTGATGATTCTGTTAACAGGGGGCATGGGCCTTACGTATTCAAAATCTCTGGCCAGATATATCATCGGATAGGTAGGAGGTAATCATGCTCAGTGTGTTGGATTTTCAACCAATGGGTTTGCCACTACAACCATAATGAGAAAACTGCATCTCATATGGGTGACTGCACGAATGCATATTAAAATTTACAGATACCCTGCTTGGTATTCATATTTTTATTTTTTTATTATTATTTTTATTTTTATTTGGAATACGTATTGCATTTTTAAATGTCTGTTATCTTCACTACATTGGCAAATCTAATGACCAATAGGAGTCATGTGGTGGAAGTCGAGACCTGGTGCCAAAGTGAAGGAAGCACACTTACCCATGCGCTCAGTTTTCAAAAGACGATTTTCCTCTTACCCAACTGAGTTTGAATACATTTGTTTGTTTCTTGCAAGTCTCCCCTGCATTTGAATTTCTACCNTATTGCATTTTTAAATGTCTGTTATCTTCACTACATTGGCAAATCTAATGACCAATAGGAGTCATGTGGTGGAAGTCGAGACCTGGTGCCAAAGTGAAGGAAGCACACTTACCCATGCGCTCAGTTTTCAAAAGACGATTTTCCTCTTACCCAACTGAGTTTGAATACATTTGTTTGTTTCTTGCAAGTCTCCCCTGCATTTGAATTTCTACCACCATCCTTCTGGCTGCAATTTATTAGTTTGACTTTTAAGTTTTAATAACGTTCCATTTATGTATCAACCAAACGCACAAATTTGCTGCAACATTACAGAAAACGTATCTCTATATGTAGCTTCCCACGAAGCACTAAGTTGGAAACAACAATAGCAAACAAACCTCCCATCCAGAAAACTTGCTGCATCATAAACCAAACACCCCATTTATGCATCAACCAAACACGCAAACTTGCTGCAACATTACAGAAAACAGCCGACACAGGTACAAACGAATGATCACTGCCCCGCCGCAACGCGGCGGCTCGCAACCGTCCTCGTTTGATTAATGTCTAGATCTCAATACATACACGAGACTTATAACTATATCAATGATAACCAAAAAATAATTTAATCAAAAGCAAACCAAAACCAAAACCAAAACCAAAACTAACCAAACAAAACTAAAGTGCTAGACTCATATAGAAATAGAAAAAAGAAAGGAAAAATGAGTTAGGCCCAAAACTCGGCCCAAACCAAATACAACAACAACCCTAAAAACACAAACATTATTTAGAAAGAGTATTATCCTTAGCACACGCAGCATCTCATCCTCATCCAAACCAAACACAAAAAGCAAAGATGCCAGGCGCCGTCGTTGAAGAAATCACCGAAACCCAACAAAAGATCGATGACCTTCATCTCGATGAACAACCAATCATCGAAGACGTTAAGGAAGAAGATGACCATGCTGATGAAGATGTCGACTCCGATGATGATGAGGATGACAAGGATGGTGACATCACTCAAGGTTCTTACATCTTATTTTTATTTTTATTTTATTTTAAATCATATTGCTTATTAGATTTATGTTTAGTTATTTGCTTTAAATGTTTAGTTAAGTTATTTTATCCGTCCTGTAATCACTGTCCACTGTTGAAATGATACTATAAGTACTACTTTAGAACTGACACAGTCATGGCTTATTTGGTTTTGAGCTTATGTTTTATAAGCTCACTTTTTGTGGCTTATTTTGAAACTTTTCGGTTTATATATAAGTTCATTATGACATAATAAACTTATACTAGTATAAGCCAAAAAGTTTCAAAATAAGTCACAAAAGGTGAGTTTGTGAAAACATAAGCCCAAAAACAAATAAGCCAAAAGCCTGTTATATAAGCCGAAACAATAGTAGTTGTTTCACTTTTACGTATAATACTTTTGCGTATTATATTTTGTTGGTTTTGCGAATAAATAATGATATGGTGATGGAAACAGGTGGGGGTAAGCAGAGTAGATCTGAGAAGAAGAGTCGTAAAGCTATGTTGAAGCTCGGCATGAAGGCTGTTCTTGGCGTTAGTAGAGTTACTATTAAACGAACCAAAAATGTAAGATGTTATTTTTTTTGTTTTAAAATATATAGTTGCTACGTGAATCTAGTTGACAAGTGAGGTGGATTAGCAGTTATATTGTTACTGGTTTTGTGTGTGGTGTTTTGCGAGTGGCTTGAACATGTTAGTGGCTTAGTCCTATTGTGTCATTGCAAACTTATTTTTGACTTTTGTGCTGTGTTAAAAGGTTACGAGACCACAGCTGTGAGTTATACCTCTTTTGGTTAACAATCCAGTTCGGTGACTTTAACTTGACCCTCATATATTCGTGTGAAGTATTTCTTGCTGGGTCCGTATCACTTAATTCACGTTGTGTCATGCCAAAACCTTTGTGAATATGTTAGTTAACTAGTCTTTTTTTGGGACTAATTGTTCTTAGTTAACTAGTCTTTTTTTGGGACAAATTGTTTATGATGTGCATTTTATGGTGTTGATACAGATGATGTTTTACATCTCGAAGCCTGATGTTTTCAAGAGCCCAAATTCGGAGACCTATGTGATTTTTGGAGAGGCAAAGATGGAGGACCTTAGCTCACAACTCCAGGCTCAAGCTGCCCAACAGTTTAGAATGCCTGATATGAGTTCAGTTATGGCAAAGCCAGATGCTTCTGCTGCCTCTGCTTCACAGGCAGTTGAAGAAGAAGAGGAGGTCGATGAGACTGGTGTTGAACCACGAGACATTGATTTGGTTATGACCCAGGCTGGTGTGTCCAGGCCAAAGGCTGTCAAGGCTCTCAAGACTCACAATGGTGACATTGTGAGCGCTATCATGGAGCTGACCACTTAGGTTTGAAGTCTTCTGTCTTTTAAAACCGAGTTTTGGAGTTTATTGTTCTTCAATTATCATATAAGCTGTTGTTTGGATAATTGTTAGTTGTTGAGTCAATGTTATGACACCATTATTATCTTGATTTGGGAACCTTTCGTTTAGCATAATGCAGTTCTTGGTGGTCGTTTTAAAGTGTTCCTAATATATTTTTGTTCGTCTTTAGTTCACTTTTGTTTTATCTAGGATTCAACTTCGAAGTAATACATATGCATGAGTTTCTTTCTATTCGGGTTTGTGGGTTGGTATAATCTCTACCCAAATGTCACCTGTTTATAATCTCTACCCAAATGTCACCTGTTTGGCAATTCAATTAGTTTAAACCTAAAAATGATAAAGAAGATATAAATAACATACAAATAACTATGGAGTATACAACAATTCAGCGATATGCAAGCTATAATTTTAATTGGATGTCATATTAGCTACCTAACAAAACATTTTAATCCAAATCAAACCCGTTAAATCTAAAATGTATATTCTTCTTTTCTATAGGTTTATATAATACTAATTACTCAACCCAAAAAGACCCATTTATTAAACGGGTTGACATGTTTTTCATCCAAACATGTTTAACTTCGCATCAGGTTCGTGTCTATTATCGTGCCATGTCGATAATTGTCACCTTTAATTCTAAACATGTAGTCATACGCGTCTTGCAACATTGCATTCTTTATGTCTTCTCTCTAAGCTGTTTAAAAATTTGTACTATATCTTTGGTAGTCTTTGTTTGGTATATCCTTATGAACCGAAGAACGAAATGGTTTCTTCAAGCCCGTCCAAACATTTTGATCTATCCACCATCATCAAAAACTGAATGCTACTTTAATAAGCTAAACGGAAAGCTCATTTGTGTGTACACACAAAAATGCTCCGAGACTGGCATGGACTCGTACGTTTGTCTGAACTTTATACTTTGCCGAAGCATGGTGTGTCAGTATGTATATGCATTGTTGTTTGTTAATGTGGCAAATCCCGTATGTCTTGCGGTAGCAATTCTCGACCCAACATGAAATATGATCGAAACTGGCACAATAAACGAGTCAACACAACCAAATTGTTTTTTAAATGGGACACGTTTCAGTTGAACTTTTTAATAAGATTAAGTAAAGAGAAATTATTAAGACGACTAAACTCGCCAAATTGTGAGTGTCAGTATTTTGTTGATTGTAATAAATGAGACCTACTGCAGCATAAACCAGCAAGCTAGTGTCACCTAGATTTAGGCATACAATTAAACATGAATTTATGCATCATAATCATTTCTCCCAACTAAAGAGAAATGATAGAGATGACTACACTACTACCTAAATGTATGTCTAAATTTGGGTGTCACTATTCCGTTGGTCGTAACAAACAAAACGCTAACCTAAACACGAATTGCCACCCTTAATTTACTATGTTATAACTTTTGTGTAGTTTGTACCCGTCTCTTTTATGATAAGGGTTAAAGATGCAAGTATACAAAACACTAAACTGGACTAGGAAAGGACTATGGTCTTCAGTTTCAAAACTGAATTAATTTCTTATCTTAGGGGTGGCAATTCCTGAAGACTCAAGACCAACACAAAAATTAACGGATTAGGTGAGTGTAAACATATTCCGGGTCGCATTTAGGTCAACCAAATTAACCCGTTTATTAAGAAGGTTGTGTTAGGGTTGAGAGTCAGATAATCGAGTCGACCCACTAACCCGTTTATTTATTTTTGAAACATCGAATATAATAAATTTATAATTGATCAAATAATTTGGTTAAATGGGTTAGCCTATTTTACTCGATTAATTTGTTTAACCCGTCAAACCATTTAGATAAACGGGTTAAATGGCTCGTGTACGGGTTAGGCGTAAACAAGTTAGAGCTGACAAATCTGACCTGATTACTTAAGTATGCCGTATTCAGATTGAAGATTTATGACCCACCAACTCGTGAACCCGACATAATTGCCACCCCTAATTTATTCCTTAGAAATTTACTCTAGCTGGTCAGTAACCATATTGCCTTCATTCCTCTGTCCTCATGGTCATTCACTCCAACCAAACAAATGCATACCCGAATATTTTAGTTATACGGGTTCACATTTGGCCTTTGGCTTTATTAGTAGGGTGATAATATGAACATGATTAGTGAAGAGATAAGTCGCAACTGGCAATTTAAAAAGTAGCACCCAGAATTAAAGGAAAATTTAGTAAGAGCCGTTAGACGATTGGAAGATTACCAAATTCAGAGATTTCATTCCCAATTTTAGATCCATGCTCATCAATTAAACACCACCCAGGTCTCAACTGATTCACATTTCACAAAATGAAGCTACAGATCAGGGTTCTAAATCTATCCGTCATAGATGCAACCCAGAATAGTGCTTCAAACATCATCATACGATTCACTGTTTATACAAACCTCCAAAGTTAAAAACATAACCAGCTTTATACAATCTTGATTCGACTCCAGAAATCCACATATATATACATAAAGTGGTGCCATTTACTACCCAGATTGATGACATTTGTGTACCTCTCTCACGACTAAAAGGGGAATAATAATCATCTCACCAACTTAGGTTTCAATACTTGTCAACAAAACTCATCGTTTTTGGACATACTCCCAATCCGATGATGCACCGTAAGTAGAGTATAATCCAGGATCAAACCAATTCTGCATCAGGTTTGTCCCACCAACAGAGCCTAAGGCCACTTCCTTTTCTGCATTACCATAAGTGGTGTACAGCCCAGAGTCAAAATTCCGCATCAGGCTTGTCCCACCAACAGAGTCTGCAGCCATTTCCTTTTCTGCAACCAAATATATTAGCACTGTTAGCAGCAAAATTAGATTTGGCAAATCTACATTTACTTATAACGGCTTAAAACCATTTTATTTTTCATCTAACTGGCCAAACGGGTAAAACCATGAGTTTAGGGGAAAATAAAAGGGTGATAGTCGACCAACGTGTTTTTTGGTGCATACCTCAGGATGCTTTGTCAAATGGGTATATCTAGGGGTGGAAATGAGCCGAGCAGCTCGTGGAAAGCTCGGGATTGGATCAGTAAAAAGCTCGAACGAGCCGAGCCTAAATGAGCTCGAGCCCGAGCTTTACATACAAAGCTCGTTTGGGCTCGCGAGCCTATACGACATTATGATATTTTAAGTATTAAACATATATACAAAGCTCGGCTCGGCTCATTTCCACCCGTGGTAATATCAAGTAATACTGTTTTGCAATCACATCAAACACACAATTAACAAGTTGGCGGTGGGCTTAAACCCCGTGAATCAGTCGGCCAAAAGGTCAAAAACCATAGTTACCAAGAAAAACTCATATAAAATAAAAACCATGTGTTTCTAGTCAACTCAATTCGTTTATACCCATACAATCTTTTTTCCCATTCTGACCCAAATCTGACCAGCGATTAAAAACCGGACAGCACCGGCCAGTCATACTGGTTTAACTGGAAACCAACGAACTTGCTTGTTTTGACGGGAGGGAGGGAGAGGGGAGGGAGGGAGGGCGGNNNNAATACGATATATAACCTTTTATGTATTATACCCATAATACCAAGAAAGGTTAGATGGAATTTAGTATTATATTATCTCATCATATACTTTCATCCTCATTTTCATGTAACCCTTTAGGATCCCCCATACCTACCATATTACCTGTTCTCCCCGCATTCTGATCTAGATCTCTTATATAATATCTTAAAAACTCGTGAATACCTACTTCAAACCCTCATATAATAAATCAACTTGCATACCCCCCTAACCTGACGTATATCTCCCCATGGCCACCAATTATGCGTTTTGTCGCACGGTCATTACGAATGAAATTTCAGAGAGGTATCCACTGGTCTAAGTGGCAATAATTCCTTGCAAAAAATATTAGTGCCCTCCCACCAAGGCATAGTTTGCTTGAGAGATATGAATAAACGAATAAAATATCAGTTTCGTATGATATAGGTTTGCGAATAATGGATGAGAAAGTACGCGTAACATTTGGTGCGAATGAGTTAAGAAATTAAGACCATACTAAGTACGTTAAGTCGGAGGGTTTAAGTGCGATTGTTAAATCTCCAGAAGATTTTGGATCGGACTATGATATCAGGTATATCAACAAACTTTATAGAATGCCAAATTAATACGGCTGTGGCTAAGATGACAGAGAGATCCTTGTAAGGCTTGTACGAGAATTAAAGGACATGGAGAAAATATGAAATGTACACCTCTTGAAGCCAGCTCTATATGATAGTCCGCTCCTTGAGTGAGCTTTTGCCATATAATGTTCAATAATGTTAAAACAATTTGATTAATGCAAAGAGGTATCCTTACCACGCAGTAGTGGAGTTTAGAGTCTATAGGAATGCGATGATTGAATGGTCCGAAAGTTCATAGAGGATTGCAATGGTGACGGTGGATGGCCAGTGTGGTGTTTATGATGGATAGGTTAATGGGCGGGATGGCGTTGTATTTGTTTGTTGGTTGATGGTTAGTTGGTATTGTGTTTAGTAGTTTCCTGTGTTGGTGTGATGAAGGGTAAGTGGTGTTTTATGTGTTATGCAGATCAAGTTTCCTTAGGATCATGGTGTGTATATCTAAACCTATAGTAGTTTGGAAAAGCAAGTGGGTTGGTGTCATTCCTTCGTTTATGTATCCGACGAAATATAAAAATGTTGGACTTCCACAATGTTTCTGTTTTAGACAGATGCAGAAATTCACGGCGTGACAGTGTCCCACGCATCCGATCTCTATTCAGTAAAGAAGTCTGCTCATTGGTACGAAGCGCTTTGAGAGGATGGTGACTGGAGATGATGTAAATTTAGAGAATGGAGAGACCGTGATTCTATAGGATGTGTAGATCCCTTCGGTGGTATGAATAATTCTGAAAAGAGTTCACGCTAAGAGTATGAAATTTTCAATAGGTGTGTTAGTTGAGTGTGGTTGGCTGGAAGAGTATCTTGTATGGAGGCAGACTAAATATTTATATGGTGTTATTTATGGTATCAATCATTTTATGAGGTAGAGTTAGAGATCTCACTTGGTATTGTGAAAGAGGTATAGGTCCCATTTTTTGAATGGTGGAATGTGGTGAACACATGATAGTGGAGCATTTATTGGTGAACTAAGAGATTTGCAGCATTGCTAGTGTCTTGGTCGATTCGAGAGGAGTGGTTGATTGCTTATTGTGGTAGTTCACTCATTTCGTTGAGTATTCTATGAATGTATACTGAGTTGTTTTGATTTGGTGGAACTTAGGATGACACAGAATGTTTCCTGTGTGCCTCTAATTTGGGATATTGTTTTGATGCGTTATATTGGCTGGTCAATCTTGAATGATATAAAATGAAAATTGGTGGACCTATGTGTAGAAGCTGTTGGATGAAGTTATAAGGGATGATGGATCCGGGGTTCAGAATTTGTACTCTTGCATCACTCTGGGGATTTGTATTATCATCTAGTGGCTTTTTCGCCAGCAAAACTTGATTTTCAGAAATGAATATGGTCATCTTGAAAAATAGAGTGTTACAGAATCTTCCACATTAACATTAATTTAGTTGTTACAAGGAAATGGTAATTAGCTCAGAGACGTCTAGAAAAAGGAGTTTCATCTAAGATGAATAGATAGAAAACAATGCTCAGAAGAGAATACTGTACGTCTCGGGACCAACCGCCTCCATCCACTCCACCTTACACACTAGTCGCTTTCGGTCGTTCCTGCTAAATTCATCTAAGGGACGGTCACCCGCTCTACCCTCACCTCTTTAAGTGGGAGCGGCCCATTTCTTCGATCGACCCATGATGAAAAACCCAAAGAAATTATCAAGATGTTTTTTCCTGGAAAATGGTTAGTTGTTTAATGTTTCTTGTGTTCACTGCTAATGCTAAGCATCTCATATTTGGACATTTCACGATGTTAGTTTTGTTAGGTTATTAATTAGCGCAATAACATAAACACTCCGGTGGATCAAATATCACGTAGGTTTTAGAGTGAATTCCAAGTGGTACCATACCTGGAGTAACAATTCTTCATCAATTTGTCGCGCAATGTGGATCCTCTCCACAGCTGCATCGCAGCTCTCCTGTTGGCAACGGCACGCTTCCCTTTTTCGTTAAACTTTGGGTCCATTCACCAGGAGAGTCTCAACTCTCCACCACTCTACTAACTATTTTAAAGCCTCCACATAACCCGCCGTGTATGCCTCTTCCACCATGGTGGACGTCGATTACACATCTAATTCAGTAGCGTCCTCGATCGCCCCGCTGCTCCTTACTTAGTCTACGCTGCCCTTAGATGTGACCTGTCTTACTTGCATTGCGTCACTTCTCCGAACATTGATTGTCAAGTATTCTTTTCGCGGCTGCACTCTGGATTCCCAACCACCAGATCTAGCCACGGCCTTGTACATCTTCTTTAGGCCATCTTATCCTGTGTGTTGTCGACCATCTCTCACGCGTGCTGCCCCCTTGCTCCACACGCACCTGCTCATTGTTATTGATCACACATTACTATGGCCCCCGGGTCATTCGTGCGGCCCTATTGATCTCCCCACCGCTCACCCATGCTTCGTAGTCTTTATGTTTTTAGCTCATTTTCTTTTTCCTCAAATGTCTTTAGTCAACTGTCGCTCTTATTGCTTTTTGTCATCTATCACTAGTGGACTCAGACCACCGGTACTTACACTTCAGACCTTAGCTGCAGGAGGCTTCCTCTTATAACTTGAACCATGCTTATGTCCCTGAGATTTGGCTTGACGCTGCGCGCCTCGTTCTCGTAGTACTATCACTTATTAGCCCGCTTATAGATCGCTTAACGCGGGCTGACTGGGCCCCCGACCTCCGGTAATTATGTTATTCATCCAGTATTACACCTCTCTTCTCATTGTGCCCAGTGATAACTAGGACTCATCCGGTTACTACGTGGTCCTCTGAAGGTAAAGACACTATGAGATCAGTGCCAAAGGAACTTAATATGTATTTCTTTCGTCGTGGATTTATCATGTTAGCATAAAAATCTAGGTGCAAAGAACTTGGGTAGTTCGCACTGCACTCCCTTTCTTTCAAAGATACAATGTTTTATATATGTCATCTTCATCAGTAATTAGAAGGTTTATATAGTCACACTCTCGTTCTCTACTCTGTTTCCTTGATTCTGCCTTGGTTTGATCTTTCCCTTTTGACCCTGTAAGTTTTTCTCTTCTCTTTGCGCTCGCCTCGCCCTTCCATGTCGGGTCCCTGCATCCCATCTCTGTTCCTGCTTCTCCCCTCCTCCCTTTCGTCCCGGCGTGTTGCTGTTGACTTTTGCCCTCCACTCTCCTCCTCTTTTCTCCCCTTGCTCCCCGTGCTCCCTGAGCTGTCATCCCCGCCACTCGCCCCCTTTGCCACTCCTCTTTTTTCCCCCCACGGTTGACCCCATTGTCTCTGATGTGTGAGAGACTCACGCACACGGTCTGGCAAACCGCTTCGAACTCTCTTCCGCCGTGAGTCCCTCTGTTTCATGGGCGAGGCCGGGTGTCAGACCCTGTTACGTTCCTATGATGGCACTGCCACTCGGAGTGCCGGGCTCCCCATTTTGGCACAGCTCCCTTTGGTCGTCCTGACGGCAGATCTCATTTCCCCTTACCTATATCCCCTGGTGATGTTATTTTTTGTTTCATTTCACTCTGTCGGTATGTGAGTTTTCTCTGCCTCAACACCGCGCGCTCGACGGATCTGAAGCTTTGTTATGGCTCGATTTGAACTGTTTTGCCCCGCCGAGGTGAGTCCCGCGCTCGTTATTTTGCGCCCCAGTCTTGGCACCTGGGGCTCTGCGAAACCTTCCGATCGAACAGTCCCGCTGTGTTTAATGGCACGGGCCACCTTTCCGCCCCGCTGGTCCACGGTACTTATTCTTCTCTTGGTGGTCTCCGCACCACTGATAGTTTCCTTCTCCCGCTCCCTCTCTGAGGGCGGGAGAAGGAAACTCATCACGTTTATTTCTGTAGACCACCAGATATACATTAAGTAATTACCTTTACCAGCATGGTGCTG
Organism: Artemisia annua; assembly: GCA_014162995.1. Classification (NCBI taxonomy): domain Eukaryota; kingdom Viridiplantae; phylum Streptophyta; class Magnoliopsida; order Asterales; family Asteraceae; genus Artemisia; species Artemisia annua. Next base: position 107,871 of record LBNU01036351.1, on the reverse strand, counting down.
GAAATGTGGCCCTGCCATTAAACCACAGCTTTGACTTTCTTTATCTGAAGCTTCAGCATGAGCACCATCTGCCAAGACTTGGTGCTCAAAATTAACCGAGTCTGACTCACCTCGGCGTTTCAAAACATTCAATCTAGCCATAACCAAATGCTCAATATCCTCGGGCACAGTGCTTGAGGCAGAAGGAAACTCATCATCCGCTACATATTTGAAATAAAACAAAAAAATAACATCACCATTTTGATATATTAATGTAAAATTTAGATCTTCCGTCATTACCTGAACCAAATTGATGCTGCAAATGGGGAGCCTCGGCCACTCCAGAGTTTTCAGTTTCATCAATGGAAGCTTCAACATCTACACCCGGTTCTTTCTCTGCCATATTAACAGGATTTGACTCTTCACGGCGTTTTAAGATATTGAAGCGTGCCATGACTGAATTCTCCACATCATCATTGACAATGTGGTCAACCTTGTTGGGGAAAGAAGGATTATTTGCAAGGGTGTCTGATGTCTTGCTATGGGCAGCTTCATGTATCTCTTTGGGAGCAATTGGAGAAAAGATGGAGGTCGAGATTTTCTTTATGTCAAAAGCAACATCAGACACATCCTGGACTGAAAATAGTATGTAATTTTAGAGATCATTAACATAGAGGTAGCATTTTGACCCATTTACTTATGAATGGTCGATTTGGGTCGTGTTTTATCTCAAAGAGGTAATATAAAACTACAGGTTCAAAAGGGTCAAATATCACCCAAGGTCTATGTTAATCCATATTTAAACTATTATATATAACGATATTGTTTACTTAACACAATAGATATCAAAACTTCTAGTGAAAGAAAGTGATTGCAGGTCGACCCAACCCAGCCTGACCGATTTGGCAAGTACTAAAACATATCCTGTTTTCACAAGAACCCATTTTGACCCGTTACCTGACGCGTCCAATTTGTCACCTTTGCACAAGAATAAGAGGAGGTTTTAAACTGGAATGAAAACAATACCTGATGCTTTCGTTTTGCCCATCTCCCTCTTAACGCGATCATATCGGGCTCTGTAACTCGAGACACATAGTTCTGCTTCAGCTTCAAGCCACAAATTCTTGTACAGCATTGTGTCAGATGATGGATCCTCGCTGCATTCTAAGTTCTCATTGAGTACCTTCTTTATTGTCTGCTCCACGTGATATACAAAAAGCAAAAGATCTCATTTTTTCAATACATAGTTAAAAAGAAAATAAGCCCAAAAACAGAATACCTGAATCATGTTGTGATCTTTTGGTAGATCATTGTCCCTCACTGAATCACCCGGTGGTTGCTCAATACTCTTATCAACATGATCATTGTTCTGTTCTTGATCAATTTGTGCAGCATCCGCTTGTAGGATTTTTTCAGACATACACACATTAAGATTGCCAATAATATGATCAAGGGCCTTGCGATCTTGTTTGTTAAGTCCAGATTCATCCTCTGAACAATAACTTACAAGCAATTCGGAGAAGCTACTCAGCACTTTAAGAACATGATTCACATCTAAACTTTCAGCTAATACAAGATTAGCAGCGTTTTCTACGGACGCTTGAATATCTTGTTCGACGGTTCCACCATTTGATTGAAGATTCACACTGTCGTTTTCTTGTAGTTTCTTAATAGGATGTTGAGATGACTCTCCTTGTAGGGACCCAAATAACGAAAAATGAGTGGAAGCTCCTTTCCAACATGGAGAATCTTCTTCAGCTTGATGATGATCCACATGCTCTGACAAATTTGAAGAAGATTTTACGTCTTCAGTGATGTTGTTACCACTGGAAGTTGCTTTGAACTCAAAACCTACGGGGTGACCCGACTCTCTTTCTTTTAAGGGTTTATTATTAACCAAACCATTATTGCTGTTAAAAAGTGAAGTACTGCTGACATCCATACTTTTGGTAGAAACCGTACCCTGAGCTGAAAAGGAGGAAACTGTGACTGACGGTTTGATCACAATAGAAGGCGACGGTTTTGTTATTGATGGTGATTTGAGAGCGCTAGAAGAATCATCAAAGAATGGTCTTGTCTCATAATATGACGTATTACTGTTCCATGTAGTACTATTTTCTTTCGAAAAGCCAGTAGAAACAAGACCATGATTTGCTGCAGGAAATGCACCATTCGACTTCCCAACGATTGAAGGCCCAATATTATTTTCTCTTGCAGCATAATCGCCAAAAAATCCTAGCGGCACGGCAGAATCTTGTTTTCCTATGTGATTACAAAGAAGAAACATCAAAATTTCAGCGTGAATACACAATAAGCAAACTTTAATCTCTATGTCTCAATGCAGTTAACGTTACGTAATAACAATCCCATATGAAACTACATTATATAAAGGGTAACACTGTAAATGATAAAATATGAGGTTTATTACCTCGTGATCCATCATTTATTAGCGGTGATTTAATATCACCAGAGGAGCTCCACAAGAGTGGTCTTGTCTCAAATGGAACAGTCGGTCCATTCCAAGTAATACCATTTTCTTTATGATTTGCTGCGGGATATGCATCATGTGACTTCGAAATAACCGAAGGTCCAACACTTTTATCCCTTACAACACGATCACCAACCACTCTTCCAAACATAGGAGAACCTTCTTTTCCTAAGAAATTACAAAACACAACAACATACGTCTTAAAAGAGATCACAAAACCATAAAAGATAAAATTAACAAAAAAGCAAAAGGACGCCCATTACCCCGTGATCCGTCCGCTTGCCCACCATACTTGGCCTCAAACAAGCTTTGACCATAATCCACTTGAGAAGACCCAAAATCACCAGACAACATATCAAAACCAAGCGGCACCAACGGAACATCATTCTCCTCCCTATCACCATCACCAAACCCCCACGACGTCGTAGCCGGCTTCACATTACCATACAAATTCCCACCAAACTGACCTACACCTTCCAACCCCGACTTAACACTAGAATTCATACACGACCAATTACGCGTACTTTTCTCATCATTATTCGCAAACCCATCATACGAAACCGTATTAGTTCGTATCGAATCAGCAGCAACAGCTGGAGAGTGATAGCTAGGCACCCAGTTGGAACCATAATTTAGAGCATCTAATGGTGCATTAAAACTAGGGTTAGGGTTAGGGTTAGGATTAGGGTTAGGGTTTAGAGTTTTATTAGGGTTAGATCTGTCAACAGTAAAGGGTTGGGCTAAAGGTGATAAATTTGAGGATGATGATGATGATGAGAAATTATAATACCCTAAATTCGTCATTTCATCCTCTGTATGATAATAAGTAATAAGTAATATGATCACATAATTATAAGAATAATAATAAGCAGATGATAAATAAATAAATAAATAAGACAAAACAGCAGTTGTTTATAAGAAATGAGAATTAATAAAAGGATTTTTACCAGTGAAAGAATGGGAAGAGTTGATGTGTTGAGAAGTGTTCAAGTGTTGTTGTGATTGTGTTTGAGTTTTGTTTGTCTCATTTTTCTTGTTGGAAGTGTTTAGTTTGTGTTTATCTTTTTACCTATTTTTAACTTTATGCAGCCGAACTTTTTGACCGAGTGGTTATTAAAGTTTTGATTTAGAAAGAGAGCAGATTTTACACCCTAACTTAATCGAAACATCTGAAAGGGTGAGCTAGTGGCCATTAGCTCAGGGATGGCAACGGGGCGGGTTTGAGGCGGGTTTTAATGTACCCGTATCCGCACTCGTTTATAATATTCAAACCTGTACCCGCTTCATTACCCGCCGGATACTCAATTAATATTATCCATCGGTTTTTCAGATTTTTTCGCGGGTATCGATTATCCCCAATAGAATATTATATAGACAAAATAGCGGTATTAAGATTAAGTCACACTAAAATCCACCGACAAAACAAAGAAAAACACTCTAATATATTCAATTTTTTAAAAGTTAAAAGAAAATGAATAACGTATCAAACGATTTAACGCTTTTGAATAATTCATGTATTAAATAAAATATGTTATTTAATAGAGATACTTATATAAAAAAATATAACGGAAGAAATTAATTATATATAATGTATATATATTCTAGTTAACTATAATATCAATAAAGCGGCCCCTGAGAATCGATATCTGCCTTGTAGCAATGTTAATCCCTTTGTAGAATATGTTGAGCATTTGTTGCTTGTTTAAATCATAGGTGGGGCACCTGTATAGAAGATCATTGTACCTATCACAAGTTTGGTACAATGTCTTGTCACCTTCTTGCCTGAAGTTGTGCATCTTTTTTAATTGTTTTGCCGTCTTAGAAGGAGGGCAATAACGTTGAATGAATACTTTCTTGAGGAGATTCCATGTGTTGATGGTTTAAGCGGGCAACTTATCAACCTATCTTTTAGCAGCTCCAGTGAGTGTCATTGGAAACACTCGGAGCATAACAGCATCGTGAGAAACACCCGGAATATCGAAGAGGCTAGTGATATACAAAACATTTTCCACATGTTCATAAGCGTCTTCAGATTTGTTTCCAGAGAAGGGTTTTTCACGCAATTCTCTCAGGCTTGATGTCAAATTGGACATCAGCTTCAATTATTGGCCTAACAAGCCCCGGCCCTTGCTCATCTCGAGTCATCGCAACGTATTCTTCGAGAGTCAACGTATCGATATCCACAATTGCCATAATTCCTGAAACTTAAACAAAATATGAGAAAATAAAAAATTTAACAAAAATTAAAAACTTAAATAAAAATCTTATTATAGCGTCCCGGCAGCGGCGCCAAAAACTTGATGCAGGTTTTACTGACCAGGTCTTAAAGTTATAAAGTGTCTCGATTACCTAACGTCTACCTAAATGCACTAACGGACAGTGTATCCGGTCGTGTGTAGAGTAGTAATTGGTAAAACCGAGGTCGTCCCAAGAGCTATGTGTGATGGATCCTAATTTAAGTCTATGTCACGTTTTAAACTGGTTTTGAGTTGAAATGATTAATTATACTAATAAAGCAGAAATGAAATAAAAACTGAAGGTAAATTAAGGTTGTGAGCAATTGGGAGAAAGTGTACTAGCCTAGTTGGTCATCCTATATTATTATGACTATGTTCTCTATTAAACCTTTCTATCGCTTCAAGTGGGGTGGACAATAGTCGCTAGACTCCTTTGGTCGATTCGCCTAGCCTATCTCCCTAGAATCCTGTCTGGAACCAAAGGCACGACCCTCTGTAAGTAAGCGGACGTACGGTAGACTAGTTTGAGTCATTAAGTACCACTACATGCTAGATTCATCTATGTGTGTCCCGGCCTCTCGGATCTTAGTCCACACATCTAACTTCTTAAGTTTATTCAACCCGGAGGGTGATCCTGTGGTCAATTAGCACACAAGGGACTGGTAGTTACTCGCAACCTAACTACACTAGGGTCATTTGGCCGATTCTTCTAGTGTACCAAGTACAACCGGTTCTTTTAAACTACCGAGACTAGATGATTAACTATAAACTAAGCATGCACACACTAGAAGCAATAATAAAAGTACAAGAACATAATCAAAACAATATATGATTCATAACTAGGCTAGCACCAAAGGTGCTTAGCCGATCATGTTGTAAAGTGCAGCCAAATCAATGTTTTGTATGATAAATAAAGACATGAATTCGAAAATGTAATTAAAACAATGAAAACTAAAACTTATGGTTGTAATGGCACGATCTCTCCCTTGGAATTGCTCCGTATGCTGTTGTGGATCGTCCCTCTAAGACCTCCCTCGTTCTCTGACTTTTGGTGGTGTAGGAGTTGTGTCAAATGCAGAATTTAGGGCTCGTATTTATAGGTCCGACACAGCTATGGCGTAACCCTATGAATTGGTTACGCCGTAACTAGTGTTATCGTGAAACGATCTTATCTATTGACAATGGCTGCGGTGTAGTTGTGATAACTAGTTACGCCGTAGCTACTTAGGGTTCCACTTATGCCGTAATCTTCATTTGTGGTTACGCCGTAATCTTGTCATATCCTTGGATCACGTACTGTTTGCAAAACTACGCCATAACTCTTTATCATGGTTACAGCATAGCCTTCATGCCATGAAATTCTTTTAAGTCTTCAAATGGTTACTGCGTAACCTTATGAGTTAGTTATGCAGCAACTCTTGATAAGCGTGACTTTAGTATTCATGTTTGAATTCTTGGCTATGGCGTAAATGAGAGTGTGAGTTACGCCGTAGCTTTCTTCAGCATACTAAAATGTGTATCTTTTACAAGTTCTTTTCCAATTCCGCGTCTCTTTTGTTCCTATGCTCAATTATAACATGGAAACGAAATATAAAGAAATCAAAGCATATATCCTTAAAATCAATATAAATAATAAGCATATTAGGGGGAAATTGACACTTAAATATCAGGACTATTTGATATCATCAATCACATATATACTTTTATACGAGTTAAGAGTTTTCCAAAGTATTAAGTTACGATTTGCTAAAGATGGATACTTATTTATTTGCTAAATAAATAGTGAACTTTGCCATAAAGTGTATTTTGTTATAAAACTTAAACGCAAACATGTATTGGTGATAAAACTTATTAAGACTCATATGCATATCATATGTACCATATATTCAACCTAAAGCGCCTTATTATCTAATTAGGTTGTGGTTATGTTACCAAGCACCGTTTCCCGTGCACATCATTTATTATTTCATATTACTTGATCACTTGAGATGAGTTTTCATAGCCCCTTTTTCATTATGTTTTCCTTGGGGGAAAATGGTAATCAAATGATGTTTTGATTGTTTTCACGCTGTGCTACACTGTTTCATGATTTTGGATAATATGTGCGTTTTGATTGCAATATGTGCTTGTTGTGTAGTTTCATCATATGTGTTCATTTGTGCGCAACTGTTTAACTCCATGTTGGAGCCGAAGCATTTGATAGTACTATCAGGGTAGTTCCCCACTGTTAGCAACCTTGGTAGGTTCAGTTGTCTTAAACCTACAAGCTCACCAACTTTATATTGACGTTTTCGAGTATCCATTTTCAGGTATTAAAAATGAAGTTGCTTAGGAGGTTGAGTTCTGGCCTGATTTAGCAAGACTTCAGACAAGACCCTCCTGGGTTGTGTTCCTGTGGAGTTATGCATTTAGTGTTTTCCTTAAGACTTCGTTACTTTTATTGACTTATGTATTGTTGCTTGTACTTCACCCGACTGATGGGATTATTGTGACTTTGACCTTATTTTGTGTGGAATGCATTTAATATTTATCTATTATGTCATACCTTGTGTTTTGTGTTATGAAGTCATACCCCGACTATCATTCCGCTATGATATTTTTAGGGTGTGACACTGCTAAATACATTAATAATCTAATCTGTTTTCCGAATATTTTATGCAAAAGAATCTTGTGCGAATATTTCTTCGTGAAATAGTATATATATTAAATTTGGTTTAGAAAATGGTAAATAGAAGGAGGAGGAGGGGAAAAAAAACCAATTATGCATACAAATGTGTCGAATCTTTAGAGAATCAAATGTTTAAATTAAGACTCATAACAAAATAACAAAAGAATCATTACGTTTTATAAGCATTAGAGAATCAAATGTTTAAATTAAGACTCATAACAACTAACTAAAGAATCATTATGTTTTATATAACAAAAACTTATACTAAAATAACTAACCATACAGAGAACATGTGAAATAAAAATTAACTAAATACTATTTGAAGAAAGTTTCAAGTTATATTAAGCGAACAGACGCCTAGCAAGCATTGTTAAATAAGTTAAATCATAATGTATATAAATTTATAACGAGATAAACAATGAAAGAAAAAGTTACTTGCAACAATTTTTGCCACACTCTCAAAATTTTACATTGTCTAATTACTTTCCCCGTTTAACTTTTCTATTTATTCCCGCTATTTTATCTATTTTACCATTTTAAGGTGGAACCCATTTAGTTTTCTTAATCTTTTGTACCAAATTTAACTTCTCACTCGCTTCCCCTTAGGGCTCAGCAAAACCAACCGAGAACCAAACCGACCTGACAAAACTGATCGAATCGAGTAAACCGAACTAAACCGATCAACCTTCGGCTTGGTTCTATGTCTTTTTGATCCGAGTCACCCAAATAGGGACGCGACTTTTGTATGGAATATTAAGAGTCAAGCCTTTTTTCATCTTATCACCCTTTGTGTTATGTGATACGCTAAAACCACAAACGGCTACCTTCACAAAAATCAAATTCGGCTAATACTAATAATCTTATAATCCTCAAAATGAATGATTCTTCATCATTATCATTTCAACTAAACCCTATAATGTAAGTAAGTGTGTATGATGTTTTATTTTTGTTTAGGGGACTGGCAACCCATTCGGCATGGGGTCTCGGCATGTGATGCCGTTCGGCATGGTGGAAAACCACCTTCTCGGCATGGAGGATTCGGCATGCAAATCGGCATGTGATACCGATTCGGCATGGCAACTTGTTTCAAAAATTGGAACGTTGGCATTTATTGTATTAGGTGAGGTATGGTTGCCACTAAAAAAAATAACTAGGCTAGCACCAAAGGTGCTTAGCCGATCATGTTGTAAAGTGCAGCCAAATCAATGTTTTGTATGATAAATAAAGACATGTATTCGAAAATGTAATTAAAACAATGAAAACTAAAACTTATGGTTGTAATGGCGTGATCTCTCCCTTGGAAATGCTCCGTATGCTGCTGTGGATCGTCTCTATAAGACCTCCCTCGTTCTCTGACTTTTGGTGCTGTAGGAGTTGTGTCAAATGCAGAATTTAGGGTTGGTATTTATAGGCCCGACACAGCTATGGCGTAACCCTATGAATTGGTTATGCCGTAACTAGTGTTATCGTGAAACGATCTTATCTATTGACAATGGCTACGGCGTTGTTGTGATAACCAGTTACGCCGTAGCTTTCCACTTATGCCGTAATCTTCATGTGTGGTTACGCCGTAATCTTGTCATATCCTTGGATCACGTACTGTTTGCAAAACTACGCCGCAACTCTTTATCATGGTTACAACGTAGCCTTCATGCCATGAAATTCATTTAAGTCTTCAAATGGTTACTGCGTAACCTTATGAGTTAGTTATGCCGCAACTCTTGATAAGCGTGACTTTAGTATTCATGTTTGAATTCTTGGCTACGGCGTAAATGAGAGTGTGAGTTACGCCGTAGCTTTCTTCAGCATACTAAAATGTGTATCTTTTACAAGTTCTTTTCCAATTCCGCGTCTCTTTTGTTCCTATGCTCAATTATAACCTGGAAATGAAATATAAAGAAATCAAAGCATATATCCTTAAAATCAATATAAATAATAAGCATATTAGGGGAAAATTGACACTTAAATATCAGGACTATTTGATATCATCAATCACATATATACTTTTATACGAGTTAAGAGTTTTCCAAAGTATTAAGTTACGATTTGCTAAAGATGGATACTTATTTATTTGTTAAATAAATAGTGAACTTTTCCGTAAAGTGTATTTTGTTATAAAACTTAAACGCAAACATGTATTGCTGATAAAACTTATTAAGACTCATATGCATATCATATGTACCATATATTCAACCTAAAGCGCCTTATTATCTAATTAGGTTGTGGTTATGTTACCAAGCACCGTTTCCCGTGCACATCATTTATTGTTTCATATTACTTGATCACTTGAGATGAGTTTTCGTAGCCCCTTTTTCATTATGTTTTCCTTGGGGGAAAATGGTAATCAAATGATGTTTCGATTGTTTTCACGCTGTGCTACACTGTTTCATGATTTTGGATAATATGTGCGTTTTGATTGCAATATGTGCTTGTTGTGTAGTTTCATCATATGTGTTCATTTGTGCGCAACTGTTTAACTCCATGTTGCTGCCGAAGCATTTGATAGTACTATCAGGGTAGTTCCCCACTGTTAGCAACCTTGGTAGGTTCAGTTGTCTCAAGCATCGTGGTTTCATTAAGTGCTTATATTTGTATATCTTTCTCATTATTGTCCTACACTATATTATTCACAGCTTCGTGGTTTAATTCTTAAACCTACAAGCTCACCAACTTTATATTGACGTTTTCGAGTATCCATTTTCAGGTATTTAAAATGAAGTTGCTTAGGAGGTTGAGTTCTGGCCTGATTTAGCAAGACTTCAGACAAGACCCTCCTGGGTTGTGTTCCCGTGGAGTTATGCATTTAGTGTATTCCTTAAGACTTCGTTACTTTGTTGACTTATGTATTGTTGCTTGTACTTCACCCGACTGATGGGATTATTGTGACTTTGACCTTATTTTGTGTGGAATGCATTTAATATTTATCTATTATGTAATACCTTGTGTTTTGTGTTATGAAGTCATACCCCGACTATCATTCTGCTACGATATTTTGAGGGTGTGACACTGCTAAATACATTAATAATCTAATCTGTTTTCCGAATATTTTATGCAAAAGAATCTTGTGCGAATATTCCTTCGTGAAATAGTATATATATTAAATTTGGTTTAAAAAATGGTAAATAGAAGGAGGAGAAGGAGAAGAAAGAGAGGGGAAAAAAATCAATTATGCATACAAATGTGTCGAATCTTTAGAGAATCAAATGGTTAAATTAAGACTCATAACAAAATAACAAAAGAATCATTACGTTTTATAAGCATTAGAGAATCAAATGTTTAAATTAAGACTCATAACAACTAACTAAAGAATCATTATGTTTTATATAACTAAAACTTAGGTGGTGTTTGTTTTTTAAGAGGCTCTAAATCTGAATCTGAACCGCACATCTGAATCTGAATCTGAGGAGTAAATGTCTGAATCTGACCGCATCTGAACGAAAAAAAAAAAAAAAAAAAAACCTAGTACAAGCAAGCAAATGTGCGGTTCAAACAAGAGGCATTCAGACACCCCTCTCAAGTCTAGACCATTAAGATCTTATTGCCTCTGAACGCGTTTGAACGGGGAAAAAAAAACAAACGGTCTGAACGACCAAAATGTCTGACCGCGTCTGAACGGTTCAGATTAAGAGGCTGTTAAGAGCCTCTTAATGAAAAACAAACACCACCTTATACTAAAATAACTAACCATACAGAGAACATGTGAAATAAAAATTAACTAAATACTATTTGAAGAAAGTTTCAAGTTATATTAAGCGAACAGACGCCTAGCAAGTATTGTTAAATAAGTTAAATCATAATGTATATAAATTTATAACGAGATAAACAATGAAAGAAAAAGTTACTTGTAACAATTTTTGCCACTCTCAAAATTTTACATTGTCTAATTACTTTCCCCGTTTAACTTTTCTATTTATTCCCGCTATTTTATCTATTTTACCATTTTAAGGTGGAACCCATTTAGTTTTCTTAATCTTTTGTATCAAATTTAACTTCTCACTCGCTTCCCCTTAAGGCTGAGCAAAACCAACCGAGAACCAAACCGACCTGACAAAACTGATCGAATCGAGTAAACCGAACTAAACCGATCAACCTTCGGCTTGGTTCTATGTCTTTTTGATCCGAGTCACCCAAATAGGGACGCGACTTTTGTATGGAATATTAAGAGTCAAGCCTTTTTCATCTTATTACCCTTTGTGTTATGTGATACGCTAAAACCACAAACGCTAACTTCACAAAAATCAAATTCGGCTAATACTAATAATCTTATAATCCTCAAAATGAATGAATCTTCATCATTATCATTTCAACTAAACCCTATAATGTAAGTAAGTGTGTATGATGTTTGATTTTTGTTTATGCTTTCTTTGCCTTTTTTCTATTTATAGGCGTTGATTGATATTCAATGAATTACTTAATTTGAATATCTCCTTTTCTATTGTATTGTATGTTTTTTAACGACAATTTTAAATATTTCACAATATTTATACCACAAATCTTTCACACATATCATAAGTAGGACTTGAACCTACAACAATTTGGTTGGGGAGCATCTCACACAACATGGGGTACCATTGGAACATACATTACAGATAACTTAATTTGAATATCTGCTTTTCTATTGTTAAGATGCATATTTGATAATTAATTAAGCAAAATACATAGATTATCCCAGATTCTGAAAACATAACATGTTTAAACAATTTATTCTAATACACGAATCCAATATAGATCAGCTCTTACAGTCATGGTTGTAAACCTTAGCCACAAGTCGAAGCGCATTTGTTTTATGTGTTACAATTCCATGAGTCTTCAAAGTATCAATTCCTTCTGTTCCCACAGGTAGTTCCCAATTGAACGAGTAAATAAGATTCGAAAGAGTAATCTCCACATTTACAGCCCCCATCGACATCCCGGGACAAATTCTACGACCAGACCCAAATGGGATAAACTGGAAATCTGTCCCTTTGTAATCAATATTACTGCCACTACCCATGATGAACCTTTCTGGCTCGAACTCTTCTGGTCTTTCCCAAGAACTTGGGTCTCGCCCTAATGCCCATGCGTTCACGTAGACTAAAGTCTTCTTGGGAATCTCATATCCACTTAAAACACATCGTTCTCTTGATTCACGAGGGAGTAAAAGTGGTGTCACTGGATATAATCTGAGTGTCTCTTTGATCACTGCTTTTAAATATTTGAGTTTATCAAGATCATCTTCGTCTACTTTCCCTTTGTTCCCGATCACATTCCTCACTTCTTCCTGAAGTTTCTTTAGAGATTTAGGATTGTTTATCAGCAATGTCATCGCCCACACCACTGTCGCAGCACTCGTGTCTGTCCCCCCTATTAATATATCCTAAATAATTGAAAAAAAGTAAGGCATAATCAAAAATATATACACTAGATTTAAAATTTAAGAGTGAAATGCAAATTACTCACCATGAGAATAGCTTTAATGTGATCAAAACTGAGATTGAGTGAAGGGTCTGAATTTTTAAGTTCTAGCAAAATATCCACCATATCCTTTTGCATTATGTTTGGCCTGTTGTGATTTGAATGTTCATCGATGAGTTGCTGATAGAATTCATCCATATTTTTGAGAAGCTTTTCAAACCGAGTGATGGTGCCATTGAGTTTATCAAGCCACCCCAAGAAGGGAAAGCTATCTTTGAAACAAAAGTTAACAAGCATAGCTTGATACCCATGCATATTCTCTTGAAATCGTCTCACATCTTCCTGTCCGTCAGCGTATGCAGATAGTCTCTTTCCAAAAGCCACCCTAGTAATGATATTACTTGTGAGAATCATCACAGTTTCACTCAAGTTCACTACTTGTTTGAACGGAATTCGAGTCTTTATTGTACTGATCATGTCAAACACTTCTTCTTCGCGTACCCAACGAAACGAGTTAACTTGTTTCATTGAGAAGAGATGAAGGATGCAAGTCTTCCTCATCTCTCTCCAATACTCACTATAGGGTGAAAGAGCAATATCTTTATGATCGTATGATATCATCTGCATGCCAATTAATAAAGGCCTAGTGCAGAAGTTCAAATCATTTGTTTTCAATACTTCTTTAGCCATTTCAGCAGAAGAAACTACGAGGGTTTGGACCATACCAAGGCGAATGGACATTAAAGGGCCATAACGTTTTGAAAGACTCCATAAGTGGTCCGGTAGGTTAGAGATATCTAGCTGATGGAGGTTTCCAATTATAGGAAGTCCGGTAGGTCCGGGTGGTAGTCGGAGAAGGGTTTTGGACCAAAAGCTTCTAAGTATTGAAATAAGGAAGAGCAAGAAGAGAGGGAATGCTAATAGTGTGACTAGAAATGAAGTCATTGTTAGACATAAGTCCACATTGTCTTCGTTCTTCTTATACAGAAAAGATATAGAGATCAGAAATAAAAATATCTCCCACTTGGTATCTAATTGATCAAGTTCTAATTATATATGTCCTTGTTTTATCTGTGCAAGAAAAACAAAAAGGCCGAAGATAATGAGAATAGTTTAGTCCGTGATGAGTCATATATATGTCATTCATTTCAGATTATCTTTATTCTTGGATGAAAGATATATGTCTCAAGTCCTAACTAAACTTTTTTGTAATTAGTGAAGTTAAGTTTGATGAAAGATCAGTCCTAACTAAACTTTATGGAATTGGTGAAGTTACGTTTGATGAAAGATCAGTCCTAACTAAACTCTGATCATGCAATATATATTCAAATACAATACAAATAACAACCATTAATTGGTTAACATATATGTCATCCTGACTTTTTCTGTTCAACTCCTATCAAAAACGAATCAGAGATGCTTTTAATAGAAGTTTTTTGCTTCTTAAAAAACCAAATTGTTAGAGACAAGTACATTGTTTACCTCTATGGGTACTTCTCAACTTTTGAACTTCTAATACTACATAATAACCACGTCCTTCTGAGTAGAGGCAAACATATACTACATTTTGTATTAAAAATTCCAAGGCAATAAAATGAAATCTTTATTGCTTATAACAACTAGTTATAATACCCGTGCACGCACGGGGTTTTTCAGAAAAATTTAATTATATAGTATTATCGTTTAAAACAGAAAATCTTATGTATATTTTAAAAAGTTGGAGTATCAACATGTGTCAAAGTAAGAAAAACAGTTAGCAGAAATTGTAAATATAACCGTGTCATCGACCTTGTATTTGATTCTTGAGCTTGTCTTTTTATAATGTTATTGGGTCAAAGGTTCTTTGATCACATGAGTTTACACACAAATCAAATTTATTTTAAATTTTTTGTTTAGTATATGGATATATAAGAATTTACCTGTGAAAATTATTATATAAGTACAACTAATAAGTATGTTTTCCATTATGTATTAATATCAATTAATATTTTGTAAAAATTTTATTGGATGAAAGATTTAACTTTGTTTAGCTGACATAGATGTTAATGTTGAGGTTGATGTTGTTGTTTAACTTTAAATATTGATATCATGTTGTACAAAATGTGCGAGTTTAGTAGCACATAATGAGAGTTGATGGAGTTAAAATATACTCCGTAAAGTTTTTTAAAAAAGTTTTTCCGGATATCCGTATATAAACTTTAAATAATAATTACATGAGTCATTACAATTACAATCGCGTATATTTATTTTCATATCACATTAACTCGTAGTTAACATTTGATGTTTATATTACCGTGAATAATAATTTAACTGTATTTAATATTCAAACCCGTGTGCGTATAGATTAAACTTTTAAATAGGATAACATGAATTCTTATTTATATTTAACGTACATAGTAAAAAGATATTTTAATAGATGAAAGTTTAAAACTAATATTTATTTTAAAAGTATTTAACGTATATTAAAACTAATTCGTACATTTATAAAATTTTGTAAGTTTAATGGATGGAAGTCTCAAACCAATACTAATAGTCATGTAATTGTAAACAAAGTTTATATTATAAAGTGTAGGGGATATAAAGTGTAAGGGGTTATTTGTTAATTTTGTTTATTATTTAAAGTTATCAAAAAACATGTAGATTTATAATTTTCCACTTAACTCCATATAATATATTTAAAATTCAACCACTAATGTTTTATTAATTACCTCCTCTTTTTTTAAGTTTCTATTTTCATAAATTTGACACATATATTTTTATGTTTTTTTTTCCATAATCAAATTCTCCACCAAATTTATTAAAGTTTGACCAAAATCAATTTAATTTTGACTTTTTATTGGCCAATCATATTGCTCGATTTCGCCTATGTGTCAAAATCGAGCATTCCTATTGGTCCAGTTTTTTTTCACTAAGATTGTTTTGTTAAAAAAACTCCAAAATGATGTAATTCTTTTATTATATAAAAGATTTTGTTACAGTTATATTTTAAATTTGGTTTAGAAAACGATAAAACAAAAAACAGAAAAAGAAATTATAGCTATAAGAGCACTTGGTGTCGTGAGTAGCAAAAACTACTCATTTGGGTCTCACGGGGTGCCCACGTCACCGTGACAAAACCCCTTCTACAACCTCCCTTATCACAACTAACCACAACTTACTCATTTATGTCCCACCACTTCATTTTTTTTTCACATTTAAAAAAAAAAAAAAAAAAAAAAAAAAAGGACGAATTAATTTCTGACACAAAGTACACACATTTGCTTCGCCTTGCAAAAATCGTCGAAAGTATATAGAAGTGCATATCTATAGAAAGATAATTTAATTCTTGTCGCGATGGTGTATTTTTCGTAACTTGAAGATTTACCATTTGCAATTTTTTTTTTTTTTTTTTTTTTTTTTTTTTTAAGTGAAAAATATTTTTTATTTGTTTTGATGAAAAATCAATGACTAAGATTGGTTCATTGGATGTATGACAAATATGAAATCTATATTGATCTCAACTCATGAACGCTATATGAAAATTATGTATTAAAAATCATAGCCAAAAACTATCAGTATAGGGCCTTAAATCGGTAACAACATCGACCTGGTACAAAACATCGACGACACTCAAATAATAATGTTGATACAAAAGTTGGGCGTTCCTTGTTTGGGTTCCTTTCCTCGTATCAATTGATTGATATTGCTTGAGACCTGCGCACTAAGAAAGCAACAAACACCGTTAGGCTTATCGAGGGATTGTCTCCCCCGATTATCCTCCGGCGTGAGAGTAAGTAATCGTGTTTTAGGGTTGTGAAGATTTAGGGTTTGTAAGTCGTACCTTTGCGAGAGTCATAATGCCCTCTATATATAGACACGAATCCTTGTTGGTTTCGTGTTCCGCAAACCTTGGTATGTCCCGCGTATCACGGGTATTTGATACACATCCTATAATTAGGAGATATCGTTTATTCACATTCCTAAATAATCATTGGGCTTGGGCCTCGTGAGCCAAAGCCGTCTAATTGGTAGCCCAATTAGTATGAAACTGGCCCACGCGTAGTGGGCTTGCGTGTAGGTATTGTTTACCAAACGGGTTCATGACCCGGTGTAGACTATACGTCATCAAATAACATGCATGAATATACATGATACACAAGCCCACTGCCCACTGGATCCAATTAAGTCAGACTTCCGAATTCCGATGATATCGTAATGATCTGAATGAAAGCTTAGGATTTGTATGCATTTGACTATCTTGGTCAGTAAATTAAGGTGGCGTTTGTTTTTTAAAAGGCTTTGAATCTGAATCTGAACCGCACACCTGAATCTGAATCTGAGGCGTAAATGTCTGAATCCGACCGCATCTGAACGGGAAAAAAAACTCATGTTTGAACCGCACATTTGCTTGCTCGTACTAATTCTTTTTTGGTTATTTTTCTGTCAACAAGAGGCATTAAGACACCCCTCTCAAGTCTAGACCATTAAGATCTTACTGCCTTTGACCGCGTCTGAACGGGAAAAAAAACAAACGGTCTGAACGGCCAAAATGTCTGACCACGTCTGAACGGTTCAGATTCAGAGGCTGTTAAGAGCCTATTTTTAAAAAACAAACACAACCTAAAATAAACGAAAGATATCTTGACCGAATTGAATTTAATTTCGTTTTTACAATATGGTTCAAAAAATATGTGTGTATTCATACATTTAACTGTCTGAGGAGTGGACACAAAATCTTAGAAGAATAAAGTGAGGCACGGCAACGATGTGGTGGCAACGACGGAGACGTACATTTGTGATGACTACGATTTTGGTGGTGGAAGTAAGGTGATAGTCGTGCCTGAGCATGTGATCTAATTTTATGATACGTCTAAAAGAATGGATTACAAGCACCTACCAAACAAGCCCTAATAATAAAAAATGATGTGTAAAACAAGAATAAACGGTGTACATAACTACATATTGTTCCCTTCTTTAGAAACTAGTTTTTAACCCGTGCGTATACAAAGTTTTCGATTTAGTTTAAGAAGAGAGTTATTTTACATACTAAACTTTTTTAATGTACCAACGGACAAATCTCAGTCCCCAAACTTTATCATTTTTGCGAGAAATGTCTCTGAACGAAAAATTATGCAAGCTGTGTACCCAACGTTTTATTTTTTGCGAGAAATGCCCTTGAGCCATTAAATCCTCCATTTTTGCTAACGCTCATTAACTTTTCCCCTTAGTGGTCATGTGAAATGACTAATTTACCCTCGCCTACTACATATACATTTTTTGCAAGAACATTTTTTGCAGTTTATTGTTGATTTTATTTTGAGTTCCCATCACCACTACACAACCATCACCACCACCACCCTCTACCACCATACAACCATCACCACCACCCTCTACCACCACCCTCCACTGCTTGAAGTGCCACTTCCATGATCCCTTGATTTAGTAATAGACGGATCATGTCCTTGATCATGTCTGTCGCCTTGTTTATGTGACCCTTAGTAAGAAAAATGAAAATCAACATTTAGCATTGTGGTATCTAAGTTACAATCACATATGACCGACAACTAGAAAATATGGCATCAGTCAAAGATATAGCAGTAACAATATAGCTAAGATCCTAAGACTACCTTCTCGTTCACTGTAGCAATAAACTTCTCAACCAGATGAGCATCTTTCAATTTTTTTAATTTCTGAGATCATTCATGCAATACTGTTATAATTGCTGAGGAAGAAATTAACCTGGAAAAAAATGTAAAGTTATATTATATTGAAAACCATTAGCTTACATTTCTCCAAGCTCTGTGTCCAGGGGTATTGCGATAACCTAATTCCTTCTTCAGATCTGAAACAATGAGCTTGGAGCATTTTTGACAGATTACTTCTATTGACC
The DNA here is from genome assembly GCA_014162995.1 of Artemisia annua. NCBI lineage: Eukaryota > Viridiplantae > Streptophyta > Magnoliopsida > Asterales > Asteraceae > Artemisia > Artemisia annua. The sequence continues at coordinate 89,236 of LBNU01036351.1, read as the reverse complement.
ATTCATGGCCTTATTTTGAGTCTTTCTTCCATTTTAGTAAAACATATCAAGTTATTTATATAAGTTAAATAAGTAACATGAAGTAATAGATGTGTTTAAACTTTAAACTTACAAGCTTAGTAAACTCGAGTTAGTCTTATAAGTTAAAATGTGACATTGAGCTTTCACAAACTAAAATAGGCACTATTTGTCAACAACTTAAAATGAGTTTTAAAACTTATAGTTTTGGTATAGTATACATATAAAAGCTTACAGTTTTATATTACAAGTGAATATTTAGTTTACACAATGTGTTACGGTTTAGTAAATAACATACGCGACGAGTCACTTATGTCGTAAGGAGTCGTGAAGTAACAAGTCGAAATAAGCCGGACTCGAATAAGAATTTTTGAACGCTAGTTGGACTCGGTGTGGGCTTCGACCCACTGCCATGTTCGGCCCAAGGGGATGCAACACAACCCAAAACATCTCTAGCCCATTTAGTTTTATCACTAACTCAAATAAGTTTTTAAAGTTTTGGAAGAGCAAATAGTTTGGAACAAAATAACCAACACCACTTACACGTTACTGTTGGGCAAATGTTTAGACAACAGTGAGTAAAAATTTAAAGCATTATGTTATTAGTTGTGGTTTCAACAGTGAGTAGAAAAAGAAATAAACCAAACTCATTTCTTTTGTTTGAGTAAGTTGACCACAGAGGCAAAGAAATCAAACGCACACTTGACCCCTAACTTATTTGTTAACAAAATACATTTGCTTGATTGAGTTTGTAATAAGACTTTGAAAATGAATTAACAATTAAGAAAAGATTTACCACCCCTACTGTTGCACAGTGGTTCGACTCACAACAAAACCCAACACAAATCAATGTTTGACATAAACTAAAAATCAAGGACCTGGGCTATTACGAATACGCAATATCACGAGACCAAAAACAAGGAACAAGACCTCCATTTACGAGCCACAGCAAAATCTGGTTTCGACTAACCCAACATTTATCACGAGCATCGATTTATACTAATTCACCATTAACCGATTTGGATCGACTCAATGTTATATCGACAAACCCACTTATTAATTTCTTTCACACAATCAGGTTAAATCTTTCAACATTCACAAATAACCAAACTATCCACAGGTTCGGATGGAAAAAGAAAAAGAATTAAGTTATGGATCTTACAAATGATGGTGTCGATTACAGATGATCAAGAAACACAAACAATTTGCCCAATCCGATCTCACAAGCGATTCCACACACCTCTACACCGAAACTTTTGCTCTTTGAACTAACTATGAAATTGGTTGTGATAAGTTTTGGGAGTGTGGACTCACTTGCGAATCGATGGGTATATAAAAGATTTACACGAGGGAGGTTTGCCCCTCCACAACTCGTTTGACAGTCGACCTTGTAGCTTAAAGGAGTATATCTTCATCCCCATCTAGTCACCCTTTTTGGATCTTCTGTTGACTTCAAGGTTTAGACAAAGAGGAAAGTGTTAGGACCATCTTTGTTGTTATATGGTCATTGATCAGCCCTGAATCCATCTGTTGTGGGATCAGTTCGTAGTCAGAGAAAGAAGGGAGGAGACAAAAGAATAGCAGGTGCAGCGTAGCAGATGAAAATAAGGAGGAGCAGCTTTTGGGTTTATTGTTTTTAACGTGTGGGAGAGAGAGAGAAAAAAACAAAAGAAAGTGGGGATAAACACAAGGACGGGTTGTAGTTTACTCTTTNCCTGATACTCGAGAGGGAATAAACGAATCTCGGGGTTTAAATGAACCCTGGTATTAAATTATTAGACCTATGCCATACAATCTTGGTGTCGGTACGCGTGTTGGTATCGCTTTCTAAATACGTATATTTAAAAGTGACAAACAAAAGTAACTTTGTAAAACTTCAAAAATAAATTATTTCGAGTCTTAAGGTTGAGTAAGGACCTGAAAATGCTGGTTGTTATACGACGGCAGGCGGTGGACGCGACGGTGGGCGGTGGAGGATGACACGAGAGATTAGGGTTAGAATGGTGTATGAGTTTTTTAGATCCCGCCTATTTTTCTTGAGAAAAAACAAGAAAGAAAAAAGTGATGTGATCAAAATCAAAATCAAGCTTACGTCCATCACCTTGTTCACCTACTTTGTTTCTAAAACTTCTGTATCCCATGAACACCATTGATACCTTATAAACGCTAGACACAAGATCAATGTAGATCTCATATTTGCCATATATCCAATGAACCAATCATGACCATTCATTTTTTGAAAAAAAAAAAAAAAAAAAAAAATTCACAATTTTTAAAAAATTAAATATCTCGCAAACCGTTAATCATTACGCGAAAAAAATCATACATCACGACGAGAAGTAAATTATCTTTCTATATATATGCACTTCTATATACTTTCCACTATATTTTTTTTTTCAAAATTTTCGTCGGAAATTTAAAAAAAAAATCGCCTAAAGTATATAGAAGTGCATATCTATAGAAAAATAATTTAGTTCTTGTCGCGATGGTGTATTTTTCGTAACTTGAAGATTTACCATTTGCAATATGTTTGTTTTTCTTTTTTTTAAAAGTGAAAAATAGTTTTTTATTGATTTTGATGAAAAATCAATGACTAAGATTGGTTCATTGGATGTATGACAAATATGAAATCTATATTGATCTCAACTCATAAACGCTATATGAAAATTATGTATTAAAAATCATAGCCAAAAACTATCAGTATAGGGCCTTAAATCGGTAACAACATCGACCTAGTACAAAACATCAACGACACTCAAATAATAACATGCATGAATATACATGATACACAAACCCACTGCCCACTGGATCCAATTAAGTCAGACTTCCGAATTCCGATGATATCGTTGTGGAAAAATAGAAGGGGGGGGTTGAATAGTTTTACGTCCGTTTTTATAATTTATGAAAACAAGTTTGTTTTAAAAACTTCGATTCTAGTTTATTGGAATTCAATACTTGCACTATATGAACAATTATAGAGTTACTAACTAACTAAGCAAATATAGTATAAGTAAATAAGTAATGAAAGAATAGAGTTAGAAAGATCAAACCACAACACAAGGATTTATAGTGGTTCGGCTACAAGGTCACCTTCCTTGTTCCTACTCCACTCCCCGAGTCACCTACTCGAGAGTTTTCTTCACTATGTCAACAAACTCCCTTGTGGCGGAGAAACCTTACACGACTTTCGCTTACACCAATTAACGACACAAAGCTAGATGTCGGGTTCTAATCCTAGCTAGAACCAATCTCACAACTCTTCACAACTTCTACACTACTTGTACACACCACAACTTCTTCACTACTTCACACCACTTCACTACTACACTACATCTTCTTCTCTACACAACTTCTACTTCACCTAAAACTACTTATTACAAGCACAACACAACTTCACAAATGATATACACAATCTACACTACTAATTTACAATACTTCTTAAACTTGATGTTGAAGGAGTATTCTTCTCTTGCACTTTGGATGAGTATGGATGAGGAGGGATTGAATCACTTGAAACAAGGATTAATAATGTTATAATCAAAGGGTTTTGAAAGATGTTTAGAGAGGATTGGATCTGAAAATTTTAGTGCAAAAGGTAAGGAAACATACCAGGTTTGAGGTGGTATTTATAGGCAAAGATTTCTGACACAGGAAGCGTGCCGGCCCCCTTAATTCATAGCCGACCCCCTTAAAATTAAGGGGGCCGCCCCTTATAATTAAGGGGGCCGCCCACCTGTAACGGCCAAGAACTTTGTCTTTTTTTGGGAAAAGTTTATTTGGTGAAAAACTAACTGATTTTAGTTAAAAATTTGAATTCATATATTTAATATGATTTAAACATTTTCCTTTATTACCAAAAGTGTTTTTCAAAAATATATAATATGTTTATATTATTTAATAAACTTTGTAATAATTAATTAAATACCCCTTTGATCATGAAATGTATTAAGCACTTGTTTATTCATACCTTAAGTGATTATGTTGGATAAAATGATATAAACTAACTTAATACTTGTTTACGTAGTAATCTTACGTTTAATGTTTTTACATTTTGTGATCGTCAAAACATAGAGATATCTAAAAATATAAATAACGTTTTTATGCATTATTTATATCAACCATCTCCCCCTTTTTGATGATTACAAAATATAAACTCATTAAAACAAAAATTAGTATATATACAAGTATTTTGTGAGTTTATATCAATTCTCCCCCTTTTTGTTAGCATAAAAAAGGTTATCCCGATTAGTTTGGAGCTCCCCCTTGACGTATACTCCCCCTCGTTTTGAGGTCATAAAAGGAATCGAGATATGGAATTCTTGAAAAAAAATTTAGTGGACAAGCAATGTGTGTATATATATATATATATATATATATATATATATATATATATATATATATATATATATATATATATATATATATATATATATATATATATATA
>LBNU01036351.1:32647-76687 GCA_014162995.1 Artemisia annua | reverse complement strand
GTCTTACTTTACATTATATTAAGCCTTGCATAAAGACTTCATGTTTATAACTATACAATAAAGTATAAACATATATAACTAAAGTAATCATGAACACCATCATTTGGTTTCAATAATATTTTTCAAGTTAACTCACTACTTCATTTATTTATGTCATTCTAAGAATACATAATTATTGAAGTAGTATTATATTACTTCATGCATTTATGTCATTCCAATAATACATAAATATTATATTTGAAGTTGTTTTGTTATCATATTGACACATGTTCTAATAGATGTCTAATTTAGAAACAGTAAATTATCCATGTAGGTCTCACGCATTCATGGAAATTCACCTTGTAATTAAAATTTAGCATGCGTCTCACGTTTACTAAATTTCAACACCAAGTGTTTCTAAGATTAGATGTGTATTAATCATATTACTGTAGTCTCTTACTTTGCAGTCAAGAGAATCCTTTAAATCATATTTCTATGTGTTGTACCTTGCACATAATAAAGATTTCTCCCACTTGTGCATGGAACAACATCATGTACCACATAAACAACACTACACGCGTTTGTTAATGTAAACAATATGATTTGTGTCATTAGCATAACTAGTAGATATAAAGTTACTCAATCAAACAAGGAAACGCACATGATTATCCTTGAAAATATTAGTGTCTATACTTGGAAAGTAATTACCTTGAGACATTCAAAAGATAATATGAGTTACAATCAAGACAATAAGTCTTGTAACTCCCACTGAATTAGAGAATATTACAATAATCCCTTATTTAGTAATAAGAACACAATACTCCCACTGAATTTGACAACATTGTAAATGTTTCATTATCAGTAAAAGGAAATAGTGTACTATTTACTTTCCTACATCTTTTGAGAAAACCCATTCGTAACAATTATATAGGTTCTAAAAGAATGTATTCTACTACGTAAATGTGGTTCATCAAATTCCAAACTGTTAACTTGAAAAAACTGGGCATGCAATTTATTTCTGTATAGATCTACCATTCCAACAATTGTATGTAGTATCTTTAAATGGTCAAATCAAAACAACTAGATAAAATAATCTAATTCGTCTTTTATCATTATGCAGTAATCAGTCTAGCTTCTAATTTAATAACTCATAAAGTGCAAATAATCATAACTATTAAAGTTTGCTATGAGTTATGTATTTAGAATTTAGACTATTCTAATCATTCTATTATACCTATCACATTCATGAAAAGGAATATGATTAAGTCTCACACTTCTCTTATGGAAAGAAGACTGTGTTTATTCTTTTTCGTAAAGTTGACTCTAACGAAAAACCCATGTGGGTGTAGATCAATTTACTTGTGAAAAGAATAACTTCCGTTTACGGTTCAATGTTGCATTAATACATTTAAAAGAATTTACAAAGTTCAATTTTAGTATTTTCGATAATACATATTTTCAAGAAAACATAATACCCATGGATATATTCATATAACCAACATAGTTTCTTGAAAATCTATGATCCAACTTTTCATAAGTTTCATTACATCAGTTGATCTGCTAGTAATGAAAGTATAAAAGATGGTAATCTGTCGAACAATAATTGGCAAACAATTTTTCAATTCCTAGATCATTATGGGATTTACATCAAATTGATTCATCAATTTGCAATGTAAGCATGTTTCATCCCATCTCATGCCTTAAATTCTAGGTCTCACACATCAACTTAATTAAGTCGTCTAACTTAGAAACTGCAAATTCTCCATGTGAGGTCTCACGCTCACTAGGAAATTTACCTTATCCTTAATCTTTGGCCTAGGTCTCACGCATACCAAAAATTTAATTCCAAGTGTTTCTTATAGTTAGATGGCATGTGACTTAAATTTCAAGGGTATTTAATTTTTGATGTGTGTAATCAAAAAATATGTGCAAAGATGTCATGCATTCATCTTTGTATCATAGGTTTCAAAAATCAAAACTTTTACATATCCGTTTCTTTACATGAGCATAAATCAACAAAGTTTTAATTAAGGCGTTGAGCAAATTACAACATTGCCTTAAGATGCTTCGTACTATAATGGTATTCAATATGACGCACAAGCGAGCGCGGAAATTTCGTAGGGGCGAACCTATTAAAAACTTGTTTTCACTTATACCCACCACACAGTTTGTCATTGAGTTATTGAAACCATTAAAGTACTGTCGCACCAATCAATTAAAAGTTTAAGATTAAAGCTCAAAACATGATTTCACCATTATTAAGTCCGGTTTATAATTTTATTGTGAAATTACCCTTTTGCTTACAATCATGTCACAAATATTTATAAACAAGTAGCAATTAAATAAAATTAAACAACTTAATTAATGAACATGCAAAATAAATCAATTTACAGGTATATATTATCTAAGACTCCCATTGGTTTTCGATCGATGTACCAATGGACCACATACACCATAAATGGTTGCGTAAGTCCTACGATAATTAATATACAATAACACACATAATTGATTCACGTAAAACGATTTATGAGGTTTTTCCCAATATTACTCAATTAATTATCTTTTAGTAATTAAACAAGTTTTGACAATTTTATTACTAAAATCCTAATTAATTAGTACAAATCGCATAATATAGCATGAAATCTCAATTAGCACGTAACAATTACTACAAAATAATCATAATCCATGACAAAACATGCATGTTTTCATCATGGTTTCCGCATAGCACTTATTATAAACATAATCAAGTCAAAAGGATCGCATATCAATTAATGACATATAACACATATTCATTAATAACAACATAAAAAATTATTGCATGCAACCTAGGGTTTCTACAATTTTTACAAAACTAAAAAAAAAAATTCTTTTTTTTTCGGGATGAACAGTACTATGAACAGTGCCAAACAGTACCATGAACAGTCCCAACCAGTACATGAACAGTGTCAAACAGTATGCGAACAGTGCGTGAACTGTGCACGAATTTTTTTTAGGGTTTTAAAAATCAAAAACCTAGAAACCTTAAAGCACGCAATAATCAATCAACGATTCAATTTTTATGTGTTTCGTTAATTAATTACACAATATTAACGGCTCTGATACCACTGTTGTAATATGTAGATCATAACAATTATATAAAACATATAAACATCATCAAGCACGCAGCGAAATTGGATCAAATACATGTAATGATAATTAACCGAATATAAAAGAATATGCGTACCTTTGTGATTTCTAGCAAGAACAAGAAATCAATAATCAAGAACAATATAAACCCTAATTAAGGGTTTATGGAAATCGACTAAGGATATAGTCGAATAGGGTAATCACCTTGTTAACAAAAATATGTTAACACTTCGTTCTCGAACACACGTACTCGTAGCGTTTCAATTAGAAAAGCTAGGTTCTTGATTCACCAAACAAAACAACACTATGTTGAGCCTTGGTAGATCGAATAGGAACCCTAAGAGGGTGTATTGGATCGCCTATAGCTCATAGGAAGAGAGAAAGAAGAAGTTGTGATTGCTAGTGAATCATGGGATGATTGAATGAATACATGATGGCATGTATTTATACTAATCAAGTACCTTGGAGCAAAAGACACAAACCCTAGACCCATAAAGGGTGGGTTCGGCCGAATATAGCCCAAGAGGCTCCTTCCGGATCCTTCTTGGCTATTATTTCATCTTTAGTCCTTCTTCTTTCGTCTAACGGTCGTTAGTGTCCGTTAAGTGTTTGTTTCGTGAATTTAATAATTATTCATACTTAATATAATAATTATTAATTAATTGAAACTCGTACGTAAAGTGTGCAATCCCGAAGTCTCGAGTTCGAATCCAGACATATCACATTAATTTATATACGCAAACTTTACAAATGTAACTTAATTAAACAATATATATGATATTATTGGCCACATACTAGCTTTGGCCCAACATTAGGAAAGACGCGAAGGGTATTTAAGATGCAAATATGACTATGATGGGGACACTAGCTAAAGTGAGAATACGTCTTTAAAAAATAAAGTGAGAATTATTTTGCTTAACGCATAAGTAGAGAAAAGGGAAATTTTTTGTTAACAAGTTATGTGATGGTTATTTTCTGCTTTTTAATGCAGTATCTGTGTTGCATGCAAGATTCATCATTTATATTTAGGTTTTGTCCGTAGTGAGGTTGGAAGATGATCATATGTCAATTATAATATTTGTAGACTTTCGTATAGTAAGAAACCCTAGTCTTGATTATAATTATCGAAGCTAACCACCAAAGTATCATTTGTACCAAATATATATTCTCTGAGTGGCTTAAAAACCCTAATCTTATTTCGTTGTAAGCTTCTAGCGTCTTGCTAGTTTTTTTCTTAATAAATCTGCCGTTCAAAAAAAAAAAATATATTCTCTGAGATTTAAAGTTCAAAGTTTATTCAGTTGACCTTTGTAAAAATAATGTGAAACGAGATCGTTGGTGAGCCATCTAAAAGTTCTAGGTACAATCATTATCGGGTACATCTGGAGGGTGACTATAAAATTTAGTCACAAGGATGCATCGGTTAAATTGTGTAGTTAAATACATTGGTCAGTAACTTGAAGAAACGAAAACGAATCCATCCATCTATCTTTGTTTTCCAAAGTTTGAAACATTACATGTGACTGTGAGGTTGGGTAGTACTTGTCTTTATAGAAATATAAAATCAAAATAGGCCGGGATGGGCCTGCTTAAGAGCGGCTCTCACAAGCGGCTCTCACACGATCTTAAGTCACGAAGTTTAATCTTTTATAAAATATGGTTTTTAGCACATGTAACCCTTAGTTTTAACTAATAAATTACTTATATAGTAACATTAATACTCTTAATCATAAAAAAAAATAGCTAATTGCACGAGAATGTATATAACTTTTAACTTTTTTATTATTTTTTCTAAACTATGTAGCATATTTTTAAATTCGGTCTTTTTGATGTATCGTGTTATCAGTTTTATGTTATATTTAATGATTTACCCCTAATTTATACACTCAAATTCAGAACCGTATAATAGGGTGTGTGAAGTGTGTTGTCATACAGGGTTCCAGATTATAGGGGCCTAAAATTTTTTGTATGATAAACTACAAGTATATGATTTGAGAAGTTTCATTAAAAAAATGCTTGCCCAAGTATATTGAAAACAATATCTCTTAAGATAATTTTTTACTTTCAATTTTAGGCTTCCTTTTTATTATTAAACCTAATTTGCACAGGGCATCTAAAAGGTGGTTATACGATATACCAAAAAGATTAAATTTAAAAGCATGCTACATAGATCTAGAAAAAAGTAACCGACTACATAAAACTCTAAAAAGTGATAGGTTAAATACGTTTCCGGTCAGTTAATTTAAAAGAATTTGCGCAAACACTTTTTAAAAAATCTATGAGTCTGCCAACAGGGAGTACAAGGTTTGTATTATGCCATACCCAATGTATGTGAAATGAGACCGTTGGCAAGTTGGATAGAATAATGAATGAATGATCCAAACCAAAACCAAATCAAACAGCTGTGTTTTGACTTATGTTTAATCCTCGAATACTTGTCTCTGTCGGTGTCACCGATACGCGTTCATCTTTATTGTTCCACGTTCCCTGCCACTTTCCTTTTAATTTTTTTTTCTTTGAAAAAAATATTTTCTAATCTATTTTTATGCAATTATTTGCTATTTTCTTAAAAGGAATAAAGTTTAACATAATTATGATTGACTTCCAGCTAATTTGGTTCTTTGTTTCACATATATAATAACAACCTATTCTTATGTTTTGTATTAGAAACCTACGGAGTATATGCTAATCAAGGGCTGAACCAAGGTAGGTTTCGAGTTCACGGGACACAGATAAATTTTTACGGCGTGGTATTAATTCTTGTGAAAAAATTTGATTTTTCTTTTAAATACAACCGGTCCAGGAATATTGTATCTCTATTTTTTTTTTTTCTCCTTAAAATGCACAATCACTTTTATTTTTTCTTAGGTTCACTATACTTAAGCATCTTGTTAATATGGTGAATGACTTTGTTTGTATTTGTTTGTTTTGGCTGAAAATAAATTGCCTTTAAAAAAATAATAAAAAAAATAAAAAATAAATAAAAAAAACTTTTAGTTTTGGTTTCGTTCCTGATACGAACAATTTCTTTGAGATAGACAACTTACATAAGAATCGGTTTTTACAGTTTCAGACTTTCAGTATGTTACATGTTGCCTTTAGAGAAAACCCTGTAACCAATATATATTGCTTGTTATAAAACAATTTACTTAAAATAACACCTAGCTTATACAACAAAGATTAATAGTAACATCGTATGGTATCTAGTACATCAAAATAGCCAACTACCTGAGTAGTTTGCAGTAAATTTAGTTGGTAGAAATTAAACACTCCTATTGGTTATAGCGTACAGTAGTCAAATAAAAGATTATATAAAATATAAATTTACATTATAACGTTCACTTATTATGTGGATAATAATTTATTATTGTCAACTATTCAAATCTTATACATTGATACATCTAGGTAGTTTAAGGAAATGAAGGTTACCAAACACAATCATTGAGAATAAAATAACATATTTAAAGTTTTTATATTTAAAATAAAGTTTTATCTTTTAGAAAATTAGAATATTATCTTTATTTAAAGACAGGAGGTACTAAGGTAGGGCTATATAAAACGAAACGAGTTCCACTAAAACCTTGTCACTGAAATCCTTCATTATATTTTCTGGTCTGGAGTTGCATTATACGATCAAAATCTACAAAATAACTTTGTGTTTCTCATAAGGTACGTTTGATCTGTTTTTATAAAAATATGCGTGTAGACTGTTTAATGTATGTCGTTAATCAAGTTCTAGTGTTCTACTAGCTATGGCTTAGCTCAAATGGGTGTTAATATTGTTTGCTCAGATCTTCAAATCATGTATTGATATTGACAAATCAAATCCGGACACATTTGAGTAAGAGAGTTTGCATATGTATAAGGCCGTACGGAGCCTTGTTCATGTTCGTTGATTACTTTTAACCGAATAAATAAACGAACACGGTCACTTTAACAAACAAATTTTCTTGTTCATCAAATTTTCTTATTCATGAAATGTTTACTAAACGTTCATTTTGTTTACGGCCTACATATATACCCTTTGAGCATCATACTTAATTTAAACATCATTTTCTTTAAAGATATTTTTGAGTTCAGCACTAAATAACTGAAGTTTTTATGTGAATAATCAACGATGGTGTGTGTTGTGTGTATTTTTCGAGTCATGAATTTTATAAAGTTGTGTTTTTGATCTAGTTTATGTCATTAAAACTCATTACATTCTGTATATTTTAGTCACAGGCAGATGTCGGAATAATGCACGGATCACTAAAACTTGTTCTTTTATTGCAAATTAGTCCTTATACTTTTATAGTTTTATTTGCATGGTTTATTTATTTATTTTTTAAATAGTTGTCTAATTAGTTTATTAAAAAAAAAAATTAGTGCCGGCCAGTGGTCAATATTAGTCATGGGTCCATAAGTCCATTAATATACTATTAAAGCATGTTACAGCAAGATTTTGTTTCAGCTTTACAAAATGACTAACATGACCATATAGGTCAATACTAATAAATAAATATTGGTTTATGTCACTTTTGGAAAGTGACATATATTTGGTAGCAAGAAGCATGTTAGCATATGACCTTATATATCAAGTTCAATCATATAACTAAAATCATTATAATATTATATTGTTCAATTTTATTAAATAGTTTGCTCAAAATCTTGAAGGTATGATGAGTGAAAAAGGATGGTTATACATAGTCATGGTGTGTTCATTAAGCTTGATGAGCATTGAAGCTTATGAAGTTGGACTCACTTTTCTTGAGAGTGCAGTTGCTAAAGGAGCTGGTAAACTAGCTTCATTTTTTCTTTAAGAAATATTTGAACTTACTTTGTACTAATGTAATTATTATTTGGTCTTTCGATATGATGTTGAGCCGAAATTTTGGATTGTTTTCAGTTTGTATGGATGGTAGTCCACCCGCCTATCATTTGGATAGGGGATTCGGTGCAGGGGTCGACAATTGGTTGGTTTTCTTTGAGGTTAGTCCCTTGTTGCCAATTATAGCAACTTCAATATACTAGTAATATGCAAAAGTCTAAGTGATAACTATGTAGATCTTTAAATGTTGATTTTGAAAGTGCTTTCCATAAATAGAATTTGATTCAAACTGTCGAAGTACGATCCTTTACCGTCATTTTGAACTCATAGTTATATAAGTTACAACATTACAGAACTTGTTGATCAAAGTTTCTAACTTAAGTCCTATTTTTTGTAATGGATTAATAGGGAGGAGGTTGGTGCAACAATGCCACGAATTGCCTTACCCGCATAAATACTCGTTTAGGTTCCTCCAAGCACATGTTGAAAACAGAAACCTTCTCGGGGATGTTTCACAACAAGGCAAAGTATAACCCTGGTACGTGTTTCATTTATCTTGCGTAATAACCAAAAGCCGAACAAGCAGTGCTTGTTTTCTTATATGATCTATTTGTTTTTCTAGATTTTTATAACTGGAACAGGCTCAAGGTTCGGTATTGTGATGGAGCTTCTTTTACTGGTGATGTGGAAGCAGTCGATCCCGTAAGTCATAGTTCTGTATTAAATGTTGCATTTGCTTGTATTTTGGTGGCTTTTGTAATGAGCCAGATGGGTTGGAAGTAGCCCAATGTATTCAAAAGGCATAAAACCTCATACTATTACTCGAACCCAGTTTGATATGTCACAAAATGACCATACACGCTCATTAGGCCACTCATGGCTTCTACTAACGAGTACTATATTTCTTGTTCTCTTGATTTTCAGAAAACAAATCTTCACTACAGAGGAGCTAGGATTTTCAATTTTGTAATTGAAGATTTGTTGGCAAAAGGGATGAAGAACGCTAAGAATGTTAGTTTATACTTTCATAGTTTCATATTTAGCCATTTATTCCCCGTTCACGTATACTTATTCCAAATTTTTATTTTGATAACTAATTCTAATTTGTATATTGTAGGCTATTCTTGCTGGTTGTTCAGCTGGTGGATTGACTTCCATATTGCAATGTGATAATTTCCGATCACTTTTACCTGCAACCACTAAAGTGAAATGTCTTTCTGATGCTGGTTTTTTCATCAACGCGTAAGCATTCGTTAAAAAAACATATCTATTTCATGTTTTCAATGTAAAATGTTGACATTATGGGATCGTATGCAGCAAGACGATTATAGGTCAGAGTCACATTGAAGGCTTCTATGCAGATGTTGTTAGGACACATGTACGTTCTAATCCTTTTTTGATTTATCATATTATCATTTATTTTTCATAAACATTTCCGACTTTATATTCTAATAACCATGTCCATCAAAATATGTAGGGATCGGAAAAAGTTTTGTCTCCAGCCTGCAAAGCAAAAATGGCTCCTGGTTTGGTAAGGGCGGATGTCGTGATATCTTCTTTGACAGTTTGTTTTTCTTAAAACATCATAATGTAACATTTTCTTTCTTGTTTTTGCAGTGCTTTTTCCCACAAAACATGGTGCAGTACATCAAGACACCAATTTTCTTGATTAACGCTGCCTATGATTCATGGCAGGTTAGGCAAACGTTCATATAAAATCAGGAATATAAGCATCAGCTTTTATGTGTTTCTTTTATTGAACTGGTAATTTATATATACAGGTAAAGAATATATTGGCTCCCGGGGTTTCTGATAAGAAGGGCACATGGAAAGAATGCAAACTTGATATAACTAAGTGTTCAGCTGCTCAACTCAATATCTTGCAAGGTTGGCTAGTGACAACTTAACGCATATACTAAATTAACGGCTTCACATGTTCTGTTTAACGTTTTGTCGCTAACTTTTGTTATATTTTTCAGGGTACCGGCAAGAGTTCTTGAGAGCACTCACTGGATTCGGAAACTCTCCTTCAAGAGGGATGTTCATCAACTCGTGCTATTCCCATTGCCAAACGGGGATCCAAGAAACGTGGTTGAGAAATGATTCACCATTGTTGAAAAACACGGTAACTTCTATTTTACTTGCATGTACTTTTACACATGGTTGCACAATGCACAAACTTTCTATTATACTCGTAGTTATTAGTAAGGGTAAAGAGTAACATTAACGCAAGCTTATGTTTCATCAGACAATTGCAAAAGCAGTCGGGGACTGGTACTACGAGCGGGGCACATTTCAACAGATAGACTGTCCATACCCTTGTGACAAAACTTGCCACAATCGTGTTTTTGATTAGAAGTCGGCATCATCAAGATGGTCGATTATCATGATATTTTATTTATGTACACCAGATAAGATACTATACGTTTAAGTACACATTCTTTGATGTGGTATTCGTGTTGTTGTACTAGAGATAGATGGTCTACATATATGAAAGGTTCGGTTCCTGACCGAATGATGGGAGGAACTCGGTCCCTGATTTTAATTATACTAATACGAAAATTGTGCAAGTTAAGTTTATGAAATAAGAGAAGATCACCAATGTGTTTGTGTTGGTGTGTTTCTTTTGTTCTTTTGATGATTCTAATCAATAAATGTGGTTTTTATGTGATTTTGTGTTATCTAAAAATGCATTTTCTGGTCATGTTGGAGCCAATATGTTTACGTCCGAGTCAAAACTCGCTCCACCCAAGTAATCTGAAATCTGAATAGTGACAAGAATATTCTGGTTAGGGTGTGTACGTGAGTCAAAACTCGCTCCACCCAAGTAATCTGAAATCTGAATAGTGAAAACCTCATCGATTTAACTGCTTAAGAAAAAGAAAATTAGAAATCAATCATGTTAAAAATGTTTTGAGCTCCATATAATCCAAATATAAACATGTACTACGAGAAGCACAATAGTTTGTTAGGCTTAAAAGTCCATTTTGAAAAGATGTACGTAATACATACATATTTGCATCAACATATCATCAAAATATTTGGAGTTTTTAACTTTTTCAAGACAACTATGTAAACTCATCTTTTTTCAAATGAGCTACGTACTTATGTGAAAAAAATATTCATAACACGAATCACATGTAAATGCAGGCATAGGAACATATCGACCAATAAGGCAAAGTTATTGTTACTAACGCTAGTTATTTGTCTGTATACATTTCAATTCGGGGATGTTTGGATTAGCTTGTTTTTGAGCTTATGAGCTTATTTAGGCTTCAAAAGACAATAAGCTTGAAGAATGAAACATATTTAGAGATTATGAGCTTATTTGTATCATATTTACAAAGACTATTTAAAATTGCATAGATTGTTCTAAATAAGCTAATCCAAACACTTATATATGTATATTTTTGTTTCTTTACACCGACCAATCACCCAAAATAGCCAACAATAAGACCAACTTGCCTATAGTGGAGGCTGAGGGAGAAGGCGAGAGAGGGAAGGGATGAATGAGATTGTTACAAGATGAAAGTAAACGTAGTGGCGAGTCAGGTCACAAAATGACCGACCTCGCTATTGTGATACAATTTTACAGATATATTGTATTTAATAGTGGTGTATAGGTAAATAGAGAACAATAACTACGAGTATTTGAGTGATGAATGATTAAGAATAGACGATCAAATGACGAATGTGAAAAGTAATTTAAAGATGACCGTCATTACCCATAGTCTAAACACAAGTACATTTGTCACTATCATTTTCATGTTCAAAATCAATACAATAATTTCTATATTGCTAAGAAATAAATGCAAATATAACTGTATGGGGTTGGCTTAGTGGAAAAAGTTTCGAACTACGACTACTAAAATGTGATAAGTTCAAAAAAAATATATATATATATATACCACGTTACCTGTATGTCTTGGCTCTCGGCTCTCGGCTCTCGCTCTCGGCTCTTGGCTCTCACTTATGTCTCGACTGTGAAAAAAAAATAACAAAAATTAACACAAATTAACACAAATTAACATTTATATCAATAAACAAATAAAAAAAATCAAAAAAATTAACATTTGTACCTGCTTCAATTCAAGAAAGAAAAAGTGGGGAAGAAGGGGAAGAATTAAACATGAGAAGGGTTGGGAAAAGAATTAAACTTGAGAAGTGGGGAAGGAGGAGGTGCACAGTGGTGCTCGTGTATAATGTGATGGTGGTTGTGGAGCTGTGGATATGTTGTAGTGGTTGTGAGGAGTGTCGGAGGTATAATGTGATGGTGGTTGTGGTGGAGGAGTGTCGGAGGTGGAGGTGGTGGTGGTTAAGCTGTGGATCTTGGTGGAGGAGTGTCGCCGGCGAGAAGCGTTCGTTTGTTTTGTTTTGTTTTTTTTCTAAGTGTTGATGACAATAATAGACCAGATCTACTTTTGTTATACTTTTTATATTCCCGTCGACATGTCGACGGGAATATAAAGTTATTTTTGTCGTTTATCCAATGGCGGGATAAATGAATTTTTGGTGAAAAAATTGGCGCTATCCTTCCCGTCGACATGTCGACGGGATTATAGCTATTAATATAATTTTTAATAAAAAAAAACTTGTTACTTTTAATATAATTAAAAAAATTTATCTATTATAAATACTTTTATAAAATAAAAAGATATTAAAAAATAGTCTAACTTAAAAAAAAACTAGTTAATTAATGTTAATTACTTTTAAAGAATAATTTTTATTATATAATACTTTTATAAATAAAATATATTCAAAAATAGTTTATAAATAAAAAATAACTAGTTAAACTTTAAATTAATTATATAAATAATTGAAAAATTATTATTATACACGAAAGATGTTAAACGACGAGTGGACATGTATGGTATACACGAGATGTTTAAAACAGAACGAGCGGACTGTTATGGTTATACAGAGCATGGGTTAACGAAGCGAGTCAGAGAGATATGGTTATACAAGAGATGTTAAAACGAACGGTCGAGATGATATGGTTTACACGAGTTACGAAACGGTCGAGATGATATGTTATCACGAGATGTTTAAACGAACGAGTTGAGACGCTCTGGTTATACCACGAGATGTTAACGAAACGAGTCATATTGATATGGTTATACACCGAGATGTTAAACCGGAACGAGTCCGAGATGCTTATGGTCTATACACGAGATGTTAAACGAACGGAGTCGAAGATGCTATGGTTATACAACGAGATGTTAACGAACGGAGTCGAGGATGATATGGTTCTACACGAGATGTTAAAGAAAACAAGTCGAGATGATATGCGTTATAACCGGAGATGTTAAACGAACGAGTCGAGATGATATGGTTCATACACGAGATTTTAATCGACGAGTCGAGAGATATGGTTATTACCACGAGACTGTTCAAACGAACGAGTCGAGATGATATGGTTATACACGAGATGTTTAAACGAACGGTCGGATGTATGGGTTAACCGAGATTGTTAAACGATGAGTCGAGATGATATGGTTATAACGAGATGTTAAACGAAACGAGTTCGAGATGATCATGGTTATACACGAGATGTTAAACAACGAGTCGAGATGATATGGTTAACGAGATATTAAGAACGAGTCGGAGATGCTATGGTTCATACACGAGATGTTAAAACGAACGGTCGGATTGATATGGTTTACACGAGATGCTAAACGAACGAGGGTTTCGAGTGCTATGGTACTTTCCCACCTAACACTTATCCTCATATAAACAACCACACACACTCACTCATCTTCACACACTAGCTCATCTCATGTATCTCTCTCTCTATCTCCCTCTAACCGTTTCCATTTCCGGCGAACTAGCAGTTTCCGGCCGCGGAATCTTTTTCTGGCCACCACCTTTTTAGCCACCTATAGATCGGGCCACCCCGGTACGTTCTCCACACTCACATCACTCACCCTCACAACCACAAACACGCACTTGTTTATCCATGGTGATCAAGTTGGCGGAATTTGAAGCTTTTCCTTGTCCTTGTGGACGAGTGGAGGACGGTGAAATTGCGAGTATCGCGTGACATTACTCGTTTGGTAAACAATACTATTTCGTGCCATTATCGAGCTGAACAATTACATACTTTTTCGTGTTTTATATAAATAATTTTGGTTAGTTGTTAAAATTAATAGGCTTATTACTCTTTAATGCCTGGGGACCGATGACTATGGATGCGACTTTTTTTTTATGGGAGGAGGAAGAACCGGCAAACCATGGGCGTTCTTGGGAGCTTCAACATAGCGGTTCTGGATTAGCTCCAACAAGGTTGCTCCAACTTGGCCATGAAAAAGATCTTAGGTTAACATGCTTGAGGCACAAAATCAGTCTGTACTACCGAATAAGGAATGCTGGAGGCAAAACTTGATATGGCAACGTATCCCACAACCACGAACACGCATGTCAAGTCGGATGCATACTTCGTGCCTTTTAGGTGAACATGGATAAATTTCATATGTAGTATTGTGGTTGTTGTTGTTGCTGTTATCGTTGTTATTGTTGTCTGATGTTGTTGTTGTTGTTAATAAACATATATGTTGTTGTTGTTGTGGTAACTGATGTGAAGTCTTTATATTAAATTCGTACGCACAAATAATAAAACTGAAGGGAAATATCACATTATCAAAACACGAAGGCAAACTGTTTATTTAAAAAAGCAAGGGTTCTAACACATCGGCATTTTCATACAGCCTCTAACTAACCACTCGACAACCAAACTAAACAACTCGCAAACCAAGGAACCACTAAACTAAAGAACTCGACAACCAAACGAACACTCAACTAACAACGGACAACCAAAGGAAACAAACTCAAACTCAAACCAACCCGTTTATTTTTTTTTTGCGCTACTTCCCTGTTGCTCGAACTCGCCCATCTTTTCCCTTCTTGGCTCTCATTTCCTTGATACGTGCAAATGTAGCTCAACATTTGCGTCCTATTTTCCGATTATCAACTTCGGTGTGGACGTGAAACGTGCTTTCGCTCCCAGAGCGCTTCAGCTTCCAGCAGCATCTAGCTCTTCCATTGTACTCTTTGTAGTACGACTTTTCTTACACCATTCATAAATCTTGTCTCTATCCACGGTTCGCGGTCCTTAAAAGAACCATACTCCTCATAAACTGCATACCCCAAGTAAACATAACTTCATTAAAGAAGAGCTCGTGTGATCAATCTTTTGAGTTACTCCTCTTCACTGATGAACCACGCACAAGTCATGTTTGTCTTGTAAAGAGACGGAAATGTTTTGTAAGAATTTTCACGGGTAAAAGTTGAGACGGACATGGAACGGGAATGATTTGGTGGCATATTATATATATATATATATATATAATATATTATATATATATATATATATATTATATTATACTATATATATATTATATTAATATTAATACTATATATATTATGAGAATTGTTGGGACAATACCGTCGACATGTCGACGGGATAATGAACGCGGGAAAATTCCCGCCATTTATATTAGACACTTACTTTACATAATTATTTTTATGCTTTTATTATCCCGTCGACATGTCGACGGGAACAACAAGCGGGAAAAATCCCGCCATAATATTGGCCAATATTCATTTTAATAATTTATTATAATATCTTCCCGTCGACATGTCGACGGGAGGGTTTAACAAATTATGTAATTAGTGCTAATCAACGTTAATCACACGTTGATTTTTGTAATTATCTCTTCCCGTCGACATGTCGACGGGAAGAAATTGGCGGGATATTTCCCCGCCCAAGTCTTAGCAATAATTGACGAAAAAAGTTTGACCAAATTGGTCCCGTCGACATGTCGACGGGACCATCAAGTTACGAAAAATTCAACGCAGCCTGGCTCGGTCAAGAATTTTTTTTGTCGTTTAGTGTACTGTCCCGTCGACAATGTGTCGACGGGAATGATTTCGTCGCCTGTTCTCCGTTTTCTAGTAGTGATATTTTTGTTTCTTTACACCGACCAATCACCCATAATAGCCAACAATAAGACCAACTTGCCTATAGTGGAGGCTGAGGGAGAAGGCGAGAGAAAGGGATGGGATGAATGAGATTGTTACTAGATGAAAGTAAACGTAGTGGCGAGTCAGGTCACAAAATGACCGACCTCGCTATTGTGATACAATTTTACAGATATATTGTATTTAATAGTAGTGTATAGGTAAATAGAGAACAATAACTACGAGTATTTGAGTGATGAATGATTAAGAATAGACGATCAAATGACGAATGTGAAAAGTAATTTAAAGATGACCGTCATTACCCATAGTCTAAACACAAGTACATTTGTCACTATCATTTTCATGTTCAAAATCAATACAATAATTTCTATATTGCTAAGAAATAAATGCAAATATAACTGTATGGGGTCGGCTTAGTGGAAAAAGTTTCGAACTACGACTACTAAAATGTGATAAGTTTTAACTTTGATTCTTACTATATGCAAACAATTTTGAAATGATCATCCTAATGTATAAATCACTTGTGTCATATACTTTCTTTGTGTCATATATTTTATCAAATCAACCAATTAATTCATTAACTACATAAGTAAGCATAATTATTATACACAACGATCAATTTTCATTATATAAATAACATTTGGGAAACAAATGCTTTTAATGCTTTGTGGGGGAAGTTAATGTTATCTACAATATATTTTCAAAAATGGCAAAAATAGTCCCTCTGGTTAACTCGTATTTCAAAGACAGTCCTTAACAAATTCATAAATTCATCCCTGTCGTCAAATGTGATTGTAGCAACAATCCTTATCTTAAATGTGACTATTTGTGTAACCAAAATTTACAAAAATAGTCTCTTTAGTCACCTACTAAATTCAGTAACGATCCCTGAGTTAAATTTAGGGATTGTTTGAGTAACAAAATATTACATAAATAGATCATGTTAGTTATTTCACTATACAAAGAATGTTCATAGTTTTAAGATTTAACAAAAAAAATTATGTCAGGTAAAGATATTAACAAGTAATTATTTATAGGTTAATTGAAATTCAAGAAACCGAATACTTATTGTTGATTATTTTTTTCTGTCGCAATACACGAAGAATTCCCACTCTTTTCCATAAATAAAAAAAAAAAAAAAAAAAAAAAAAAAAAAAAAAAAAAAAAAAAAAACAGGTTTTGGGTTATGTTATTGGTATCCTTCATGGCCCACAAAATGTACCAATGTTCCGTACCTTTTACCCCCTTTGACATCCTGTTTACAGTACAACACAGTTGTTTATCAGTTTATGTTTCGTACTTTTTGTCAATTTAATACTTTTGACTTGTTTAACTTTATATTTTTTATTCCGTATTTTTCGTTTCAAAGTTTTATCATATAAACAAAATTATAAAAATAAAAACAAAAAAAAAACAAAAAAGGGTATTACTTATAAAAATACGGATATAGGCAATGTTTTCAAACCCCGGGTCAACCCGGCTGGTTCAACCGGTCTGATCGATGCCCGACCACAAAAACGGTTCAAAAAAACCCGGGTTTCTAAAACCGAGTTAACCGGTTAGACCCGCCGGGTTTTGAGTGACCCGGGTCAACTCGGGTCTTGAAACCCGGCAGGGTTTGTTTTATTCTAAATTTTTTTTATAAAAACCGGGTTGACCCGCCGGTCGAACCGATTGACCCGGTTTGACCCGCCGTTCGAACCAGTTGACCCGGTCGTAAAAAAAAAAAATATTTAAATGGAAAACTGGGTTGACTCGGCGGTTGAACCGGTTGAACCGGTGCCCGGTGATTCAACCGGGTGGATTAAAAACCGGGTTTTTTAAAACTTGGATAGAGGTCTTTATAACCTATACCCAAAAAAAATAAAATAAATGCAACATTTGAGTGTAGAATATATATTTGTAGATACATGTTTTTACACACAAGAATTTAGTTTGTAGTTTGTACTTTGTACCGTAAAACAAAACAAGGTATCAAATACTAGTACATGTACATGACGCAAACACAGAAACAGTGACAAACACACATGTTCTTCTGTTTGTACAACAACAACAACACAACACAAATCTATCTCATCATCTACTATTATAATTTCAAATCCCCACGGTCACGCGCCACGCGCCACCCACTTCCCAATGCCAACATCCATCTGATAATAATGAAGTTTTTATAAAAACATGGATCTGAAAAAAGACTAGCTTCATTTATAAAAAAAGATGGGATCGAGCAGCAGTAAATCTAGGGTGGTGACGTCAGCGGAGAGTCATCGAAGGAGTGTTTCAAGGAATGTTTTTCAGAATAACTGTATCATTAACAGATCTTCTTCTTT
This sequence comes from Artemisia annua, assembly GCA_014162995.1. Lineage (NCBI taxonomy): Eukaryota > Viridiplantae > Streptophyta > Magnoliopsida > Asterales > Asteraceae > Artemisia > Artemisia annua. Next base: position 58,465 of record LBNU01036351.1, on the reverse strand, counting down.
TAATGGTGATACTGATAGTGATGATAATGATGACGTCACTGATGTTGATGAACAGGTTTTTGAGTTATTCTTTTATTTGATTTTTTTTTTTAATATATATAAAATTGTTAGGTATGTGTTTTGTTGATTTTAGTATGGTGAATATCTGTACATTGCTGTTTTNTTTTTTTTTTTAAGTACATTAGTAAGAAATGTGATATATGTTTGTATTTTAGTGAAGAGTTATTGTTGGGTGTAAATTGTAAAATGGTTTTTGGTTAGTTGGGATTTGTCAAGAATGGAATTAATTCGCTTATCGGGTTGAAATAGATTAATTTTGGTGTTTGGCATTGCGTTTTGAAAGTGATATGGAATAATTAGAATCGATATAAACTGCTAATTTGCAAGTAGTTATTGTAGAGTAAAAAAAAAAAAAACGCAAATAATGAGTTGATATCTAGACACTAAAACTGCTTATGGGTATGTTTGGCAAAAGTAATTGTTGCTATTGCTAGAACTGGAGATGAAGCAAGAGATTATAAAAAGACATTATTTCTCTAAGTACATGAAGTAGCATTTTTAATTTCTAGAAGATTATTTTTTTATAATCTCTTATAAGTTCTGCCAAACAAAACTTATATTTTAAGCAGCTTATTTTTTTTAAAAAAATAAGCATAATCTCCCAATAATCTAGTGTGCCAAACATACCCGTACTCCTTCATAAAAGATAAGCACTTGAATAAGCAAACCAAAACACCTCCATAGTGTTTGGACGCGCTTATGTGGTTTAAAGATGATAATCAGAGATTTTCAGTAAAAATGTTACTGTAAATGTTTAAATTATGACATATAAATAATCATATTCTCCTTATCCTAATCAATTTTCTTGCGGCTGCTTGTAAACTGATTATTTGAGCTGAGTAATCCGGATTTTTTTTTGTTATGCCCAAACACTAGAATTGATTGTCTGCAACTTGAAAATGTACTAGTTATATAATCGCTTGAATATGCAATGTTGCATGAACATGTAGTTGCTTTTCTATGTAAATTTCTAAAACTTTGTTGCTTTCTTGACGAATTAATAGTTGATTTGAGTGATTCTTAACATATGATGTGTTTTGAACTTTTCAGATAACTGATCATCGGGTTAAAGAAACTGTTATTGAACAAAATCGTTCAAACTTGAGTACATCAAAGTCCAAAGGTAGTAAAATGAAACGAGCTGATAAAAGACATTCCGAAACACAGATTAGTGAATGGGGTGAATCAAGCCTGAGTGGCAGTGTATCAAGAAGCGGAAGTGGTTCTTCACGTAACCGTTCTAGTCGTTTCCTTTCTCGGTTTAATTTCTTTCCTGGTAATACAAGTTCACGTTCTTCACGCTCCTCAAGAGCATATCCAGAATCTTCCACAAGCTCAGTTATATCAAACGATGATATTCAATCCAGTCGTTCTGCAAATAGAAGTAAAACCCGTCAAGGGTGTGACATTTTTCCATCATGTTTAATGCCAGTGTCTCCTGAACATCGAGATGACGATTCTGATTCTGATAATAGTGATGCAAGTTCTATTCGTGAATTGGGTCAGTATGATTATAACAATGGAATCGAACCTAATCGAAATAGAAGAATGGAAGCGCGAGAGCCTGTTGAACAAAATGTTAGGTTTAGTAGAACTTTGAGTGTTGGAAGATTACGTGATCGAGTGCTTCAAAGACCAACGTTTCCTGAATTAGCATCTTTTCCGTTTCAACAAGAACATGAAGTTGCGAGTGGGAGTGATAATCGTGAAACAGAATCACGTTCGTCTAATGAGAATGTGGCGACACCTGTAACTTCTTCAAATTATTCTATATCTGCCATGACCAACTCTTTGTATGGGAATCATGAGTTTGAAGTTGAAAATTTAGGTTCTAGAGATAGCAGCAGTTACGCTAACCTTCTGGAACATAGGTCAAACTTTCTTGAACGAAGAAGAAGAATAAGATCACAGGTACCCACATTACTTTATAATGAAGTGTTTATTGGATTATCATATTTGGATAGTATCACATGATTCTAACGGGATACTCAAAAGTTTATATATTGACTCGCTTTGCTTTGCTTTAGGTTCACGCATTGCAGAGGATGGGAAGTCGTTTTGAGAATCTATCTGGTCACGAAAGGTCTTGTATATTGTCGGGTCAGCATCGGACGGGACATTGCACATGTCGACTTAGTAATCAAGATGCAATTGATGGTACCAATGCCAGGGGCAGTATATCAAGGATTGTTTTATTGGCTGAAGCTCTCTTTGAGGTGATGTCATGTTTCTTAAGGATGGTTATTTTTTCTCTTCAGTTTTTAGGTATTTTTTATGAGTTGAACCTAGTGGACTTATTTTAATTAGGTTTTGGATGAAATTCACCAGCAATCTGTAGTTTCTTCATCTCGACCTGCATTGTCTTCAATTGGGTCAGTTCCTGCTCCTATTGAAGTAGTGGAAGCACTTCCTGTTAAACTACACCGCAAGTTGCCAAAGAAATCATACGAAGATGATGCACAGTATGTATATGTTACTTCTTAATTCTTTTTTGCTCCGTATGCTTTAACAACGAAGTTCAGTCTGATTGTTTAGGTCAGTAAGGATTAACCTGGTGATCTTAAAATTGATATGAATGTTTTTTGTTTGGCAATCAAAGTTAGATTATTACATCAAGTCTTTAAAACAAATGATTGTTCCTATTGAAGATAATTTGGAATTAGTGATTTATATACTTATAACAAGGCTTTTAGTAACGGGAATGGTTGCAAGATGCAACGGGAATCATATATCCCCAGATTCAACATGTTGTGGAGACTTGGTGTGTAGGCGTCTATATCCCTGCAAAGTTTCTAGTTATTATGAAATGTGGTGATTGCTATCTGTGTGCATTAACTTGACATTGTGTTGTGCCTAGCAAGATTTAGAAATAGATAATGTTAGAATAAGAGTTTTGAAACGTTTATGCTCACATGCCCATAGCCCCATAGTTTTAATTTTGTAGTTTAAGTTCTCTGTAGGTAGATGGTGCTTCACTTGGTGTTTTGCCATATGTGAAGTTGGCGGTGATCAACTTTTTTAGTCGCCATACTTTGTTTTTGGTTGTAAGCAAAGTATCATTCATGTAAAATATATTTACAGTCGTTAAGAGTGTGCTTCTGCAAATATAAAAGAAACAATACATGTTGTCAGAACGAGCCTTTGGGGGCAGATTGTGCAAAAAAATTAGCATACGTGTGAAAATGTAGAAAATGCAATACATCTTGTGAGAGCGAGCTTGTAAAGTTGGAAAAGGCGCACTTTGCATGCTGCAAGAATGAACATCTTGGGACAAATTGTGCAAAAAGACGTTATGCTTGCACATTTTGTCCAAAACATTGCATTCTTGCAAAATGTAAGTGTCCCTTTTCTCATCTACTTTGCATTGTGTCAACAATGATGCAATTAATCGTCGTCATGTTTTGTGTAAATAGGAAGAAAATGATTGTCGGTCAGATTTAGGCTAGTCAGAATTCTATATGACTGTCTCTCATTATCTAAGAATCTATCCTTACTAAGTAAATAAATCTGTTCCAAACGACTGAGTGTCACCTGTAAACCTATAATTTTAAGAATGGACAAATAGAAAATAAAAGTCATTGCTTTAAATGTAACCTGTGTTTCATTCAATAAAAAAAATAAAATAAAAAAATAAATAAATAAAAAAAAAAAAAAAAAAAAAAAAAAAAAAAAAAAAAAAAAANATCTATCCTTACTAAGTAAATAAATCTGTTCCAAAAATGAGTGTCACCTGTAAACCTATAATTTTAAGAATGGACAAATAGGTAATTTGTTATGACCAGCAGGAAAAAATTAAGCTGTCAGTATTTACAGATTTAATTAGGATGTTAATCTTTTATTTGAATTGTTTTATTTAGGATAAGGTACAAGTGTTTTAGGTTTGTCAAGTTGCTATTAGTTAGGGGTCTGTTAGGTTTTCATTGCTTTAAATGTAACCTGTGTTTCATTCAATAAAAAAAACAGAAAATAAAAGTCAATTGAGTTTATCTCAGAGATTGTTGGGTTCTCTCTTTCGAGCCCCTTAACCCCATAACTTGATCACGGACTTGGGAACGTAACGTAATTTAACATAAATCTTTCTAAAAAGGTGACAATGGGATTTTGATGGATTTCTCAGAAAGAAGAGTTTTGTATGTTGATAGAGTTAAATGTCATTCTTTACCCTTGATATATTGGTAATAGTAATCATTGCTTTTGCTTTATGCAGATGTTACATTTGCCTTGTTGAATATGAGGATGGAGATGAAGTTCGGGTTCTCCCTTGCCATCACGAGTTTCATAGATTATGCGTTGACAAATGGCTCAAAGAAATTCACAGGTATATTTTCGTTTCTATTTCACATCAAATCTATCTATTTTCTCTGTTCGTTACTTCGTTCTCCAAAAATGTTTCATTTGATATGTTGTTCAAAGGCAAATAAATTGCTGGTAGCCTCCACTTGAACTCTGAGCAGTATTAAGACATGCATTTTGGATGGTCCCTACATACTGTTCGTTATAGGTGGCAAAATGGTCAAATGGGTAATTTTTAGGCATGGAATCATGGGTCGGGTTGTGTTGGCACACTACATTTTGTTGTCTCCTATTATTTTGCATTATATAAATAGTTAATATGTTAAATATGATTATAAGGTTATTCTTATACTTGCATAAGCGAGTTGAAATCGACATTCCTATCTTTCCTATAAGACACGTCCTTAGGTTCTTGCTAGACCTCGTAAATGAGGAACCATAAACTTGTAATTCTACAGGATCGTACAAATCATCTTACCCGAACATCAATGTTATATACTCTTAAAAGCTATCTGAATTCGTTGATTGATCTCTAAAAAGGCATAACCGTTTTGAGTCAAGCATCTAACATAATAAGTTAATTTCCGTTGATGAAACAGGATTTGCCCATTATGTCGTGGTGACGTATGCAAAACAACCACATTGCCTACTGAGAGTTCACAGTTATAAGCAACCTTTTTTTCTCGTGGACCTGGCAAAAGCAGGCTTTGAAACTGAGATGCTGCAGCTTAAATGAGGCTGAAACGAAAAGCTGATTCTTGACCCTTTGTTGTTCTAATCATCCTTGGGGAGTTCGGTCTTTTTCTACTAAAAAATTGGTTTGTGGTTGGTTTGTTTATTAACTTGAGAAATTGTTGTAGAAAAGGATGGAACTATCATTGCCAAGAATTTTGCTGCCAGAATTCTTGAACGATAAGGGGGAAATGATATGCTGAGTGTAGCTTCTTTCCTAGAAGCTGTAACGGAAATGTTGTTGTATTGTGTTGATTATATTCATTGAAATTATAACGTCAAATTACTTTTTCCATTTAGGGGTTTTCTTGATACAAGCTTGATACGCTTGCTTTGGGCTAGAAAATTTGGCCTATGATTGTTAATTAAGACGGTGATTGTTACTTTTAGGTCAATACAACAGAATCTGACCTCAAAGTAGTTAAGAAAAAAATCGCTTGATCCTTGAGAAATTCGACGCCAGTTGTAGTTATTTTACACTTTAGGGGACTTCTGATTGCTGATTTCTGTTAGAACATGTATTGATCTTATATATGCAAACAACATTGATCGAACAAGCATCTCGCAAGAACTTCAATCCATTCTAGACCCATTGTTTTTTTATTTTGCAGACCACCTTGTGTTTGAATATATATTCATTTTTATTGCTCATCTTCATGATAACGAAATAGTAAGACAAATGCAGATTGTTTCAAATATGTAACGGTAGGAATGGTTTTATTTTCCGGAATCAATTGCTCATGGAAATGTGAATTTCATTTTGAGATGAATGGTTTTGACAAAAAAAAATTGCATTTCTATAGTTGAGAAAAGTTAGGAAATTTAGTTTGATTTTAAATAATCAAAACTACGTAGTTTCGAAACAACATGACGTAGTTTTTGATTAAACATGGTGCCACTTTTGATGTGGGTAGTAAGGACTCGGAAGAAGATTTTGATTCCGATAATGACGATATCAGTGCTTTTGAGAAATCAAAACAATGGAAAGATTTTGTATGTGGCATGGCTTAATCCTAAAACATTGTTAACTTTTAACCCATTGTTGTTTTGGAGCACCATTTGTTCTCATTTCTCTTGGATATTTCATCTTTCAAGTGAAGTCTTCTGCTGCCCATTTTAAGATCTTTTTAATGGTTAGCTTCATTTTTCAGTTTTGCAAGTCACCAGAAGCTATGGTTTGAGCTTCAGCAGAAGCTCTGCCCATTTAATACACGTCTTCTTAATTTGTTTACATTTTTTTCCTATTTTAAATCGTACCTTTAAGTTCATTTTTATTTCGTTTATACTCGTAAAAAAATGTTGCACCTGGTGACTTAAAGTCCTAGGTCCGCCCCTGCTGGTCAATAGAATAACCCTTTAGGATAACAAAGAGACGTTAAAATCTTTTAACTACAGGCAAGACCTAATTAACTGGGTAAGTTTATTACTTGTAATTATAAAGCTACACTATGCACAAACATATGGTATCATGAGATGATTATAGCTTTAACTTTCAGCAAACAATAGCTGCAAGAAGTCAAATATGATCAAAACGAGTACATTTCGAGTGGTAGCCTTGGATGAGCAACAGTGACAAGTGGGATTTTTTTAGTAGTCGACAACGCAAATAATTCATCCATCCCTAAATCATCTGCTGTCATTTTACTCGGTAGTTTCCAGTTAAATCCATGAAGCAAGTTAGCCAAGCTTGACTCGATAACTTTTAGTCCTAAATTGTAACCAGGGCACATCCTTCTCCCTGCACCAAACGGCAATAACTCAAAATTATTACCTTTCACATCCATTTGTTTTCCAATGAATCTCTCGGGACAAAACTCGTCGGGTTTATCCCATAACGTCGGATCCCTTCCTATGGCCCATACGTTGACCATGATACATGTGTCTTTTGGAATATCATAACCGGCAACTTCACAATCCTCGCGTGTCCTTCTTGGAGTTAACATTGGTGTCACTGGATGTAACCTCAATGTCTCCTTCGCAATTGCCCTTATGTATGGAAGGTTGTGCATGTCATTCTCTTCCACCCATCTATCTCGACCTATTACCTTATCCAACTCATCTGTTGCCGTTTTAAAAATTTCTGGTTTCTTTAGGAGTTGCGCAATTGACCATTCCACGATTACAGCTGAAGAGTCCGTTCCACCAGCAAGCAAGTCCTATAAATAAAAGAATTGCCAACGTACGATATTTTATAATTTTATATATACTATGTTGGTCATGTAAAAAAGTGCTAATTACTCCCTAAAATGTGTCTCTCAAAAAATGTATTTTCAATGACTTTTGAAAACATAAGATGACGCGGGTAGTGTACCTGCGTAAACCCCTTGACACGATGTCTCTCAAGCTTAACATCAAGAGTGGAATCATCGCCAACCTGCAATAACAAATCAACCATGTCCATCGGGACAAAATTCTCGGCCTCCAATCTCCTCCTAGCATCGTGCTCGTCCAACACATGCTCAAGAAACGGATCAAACTTCTTGCTCACCGCTTTCATCCTCTTCACATACCCTTGAAGGTCCATGAAACCGATCCATGGTATCCAGTCCCCATAGTTGTACACCCCACTTAGCAAAAACCACTCACCAATCATCTTCTTAAACTCGTCACCACTCACCATCGATTTCCCCACATCCTTTTCATCCAAATATTTCTTCCCCAATACCATCCGACTAATCACATTCAAACTCAACGTTGCTAATAGCTCCTTTAACACAATTTCTTCACCTGATGACTTATAAACCTCCTTTATAAGCGATTTTATTTCCTCCACTCGAATGTACTTGTATGATTCTAGCCGTTTTGCACCAAACAACTCCACAGCACAAAGTTTACGTGCTTGTCGCCAATAAGCTCCATAAGGGGACCACGTGATGTCGGAGTAATTATAGGCGGTGTATTTTCCTGCAGCGGTCTTTGGGCGACAAGCAAAGTTGGCGCCCATAGTTTTCAAGAAGACTTTTGCCATCTCGACCGAGGATCCCACCACAACACTTTTGGAACCGAATTTGAGGTGCATGATTGGGCCGTATTGTTTAGAGAGTTCACGGACAGAACGGTGAGGGAGCGTGCCCATGAGATTGAGGTTGCCGATGATGGGCCATGGTTTAGGGCCAGGAGGTAGCTTGAGTTTGGAGGTGGGACGACGAAGGTAGCGGGCAACAAGAAAAATAGCCACTATAGCTAACCATGCAACTACGTAAGAATCAATGGAATATTGTTCCATTATATTTTAGGGTGATCGATGAAACAACTGATAAGTGACTGCGTTCTTTTTATAGTAACGAAATGACCCAAAGGATATGCCACGCACATACCCTACAACTTTATAAAATACTCATCTTTAATTTATAGCAGAAGAAATTATTGTGTTTTATTGTTTAGTTGATTATAGTACTAAGTACTAACTACTATCTTTCTTCTTCGATCAAATAATTCACGAAAGATAAATTCTTTTTGTTTTGTTTGTTTTTGAGAGATAATGGAACATGCGTAAGTACACTCAATACGGGTAAATAGATGTAAATAGATGATGTTTTCTTTATTCATGTTATCAACAAGTCTTTTTTACTCAGATATACACAGTCTCACAGGATTAGTCTCGAGTCCGTTTCAACCTTTCCTTGACCACCCAAAGATAAAATAACAAATAATCGTTTTCAAAGTGCCCCGGCTAGGATTTTTCAATGCAACACCTTAAATCAAATACACGAATTTACTTTGATAGAATATATATACATATCATATACAAATTTTGAAGTCTCTAAAATTTAGAAGACCTGTACGACAACACACCTCGCACACCCTCATATATGGCTCTGCCAAACGGTTTGCATTTCTTAAAACCCAAAGTTTTCGATTCAGGGTTTTCAAACCGCCCATGCTCCCCCTAGCAAAAGCAAAACCATAAATAAACAAAACACACATAAAAGTTTTGCACCCCGTGCAGTGATTTAGTGAACCATACTTAATTTTAAAAACTATGATAAATCGTTGGAATAGATGACGCGAAACAGTGTAACACCTATTCAGATACTTCACACACCACTTCAGACAACACGAGTTGGATGCTAGTCTTTTAAAAATACAATTAATACTAATCACTAACAATGATTATGCGTTATTAGATCCCACCATAATAAGTGACTAGTTAAATAATCACCAAAACAAGAAAATATAACAATGTTGTTTTCTTGTTTTCGTTCGGCAGCCGAGGGAGAGCACAAGAAACAAAAGAAGAAACCTTTCTCTATCTGTATAATTCTATCTTAATCGCATATAGTATATTCATCTTAAATTTAAAATGCTTAAAATTTGAGTAATCTTTTTAAACTTAAATGCTTAAATGGTAAGTTTTACTATTTTACCTTCCGTTTTAAAACAAGTTTAAGTTACACGATTGATTTATCAATACCAATCTTTACTACTTTTAAAATATCAATTTTTTAAATAGCAACTTTTTCATATTGGTTAATCTCTGCGTAATCTTTTTAAACTTAAATGCTTAAATGGTAAGTTTTACTATTTTACCTTCCGTTTCAAAACAAGTTTAAGTTACACGATTGATTTATCAATACCAATCTCTACTACTTTTAAAATATCAATTTTTTAAATAGCAACTTTTTCATATTGGTTAATCTCTGCGTATTTATCAATTTAAAAAAAAATAAAAAAAATACATGATTTCTCTTTCAATAGCAATTTACACGGTTGCTCTTATAAAGAGTGAATGATATTTCATAAAACTTAAAAGCTTAAAATTAAAAGGTCATGAGTTCGAGTCTCGCCTTGTGCTCACACTCTAGTTGGTGCCCCATTGGGCCATGAGAGTTGTCAGAGCTATTTCTTATGGGGTGGACAATGGCTGGTGCCAAAAGGCACCCAGGTCAGGGTGTTCTCGCAATTTCACACCTTTTGTGGATCTATAACTAAACTAATATTTTAAATATTGTTTAATCTTTAAAGTTTTATCATTTTTTATTAACAAATGCATTTTTCAAATAAGAGGACAGTCTCAATCAGTGCTAGAATTGTGTGCTTTTCGTTCTTTTTGCTTCGAGCGCCCTTTCCCCTTCTCCGCACTCAAGTTGCTGTCTTTCCTATGGCTTGGACCCTTCCGTGCCTCTGAGAAAAGATTCTCGCTACTCAAGAAATTTAGTAAGTGAAGTTATCCTATCAGCTTAAAAAGGGCTTTCTCAAGTCGACCTTTCTTTAGGTTAAGTGGCGTGTAGCTAATCTCGCTAATATCTCATATCGGGGGACAACTCTGTCTCCGCTTCTGCTCGTGCACTCGTTAAAGTAAACTCATGGCCTAGTTGGTGAATGAGCCTACAAGTGGTAACCGCTCTGTATCCGTCATCTCTTTTGAAGAAGCTGCTGAGCTAAATGCGACGCTTTCAAAATCCCGTGACTCTCAATCATCTATCTTCTTTTCACCTGAAAATATTGGATTGGAGGAAGGCTTTCCTTCTTTGTTGACTTCAACTGATACCGGCCGATAGCCCAATCTCTTAGTCTTGGAACTAATTGTCTATCTAGTAGCCACTCCTTGCTTTGATGAGTTAAGTGAAATGAAAGTAGATTTTGATGGCCATACCAAAATCATGACTTTGCAAAGATAATTATTTGCCGCTATACATCGTCGCTTTGCTTAATACTTAAAACTTAAAAAATTAGTAATGTTGTTAGTCTAAAATACATCTGCTTATAAAAGCTAATGCAATCTATTAAACATTTTGATGTGTGAAATCGATTCTTAAATTTATAGAAACTAGAAATACCTGTTCAGACGCACACTAACGGCCAGTGTACCCCGATCAAGAGTAGAATAGAAATGGCCGGTAAGTGGTAACATCAAATAAGAACATGTTTTATTATCAATATCCCATGAATATTGCTTGTTTTTATAGTTTTTTTTAATGATATTTGGTATTAATTTACATTTTAGTATTAATCTGGAGCTGTGGAGCAATTGCCGCAAAAAATACCTGGAAAAGAACAGAAATGAAGCTATAAATAGGATAAAACTACAACGTACGTATATGACGTATAGGCTTTCATATGTATACGTCGTAAGCATACCATTACCTGGTGGATTCGACTACGTATAGAAGAGTATACGACATATATGAGTTCACATGTATGCGCTGTATACAACTTAAGACATGAAGAGGTGGATAATGCACAAGAGGAGCATACAACGTATACTTATGTATGTGTATGCGCCGTATACCTATGCATGCTTGGGTTTTTTCGGCTTAAATACCGAATTGATACACAATTAGGCCACATTTCCATAACCATTGAAGACTATGTGAATTTCCAAGATTCCATAACAAGGTTGCAAAAATCAATAAGATCAAGACTTTACACATCATAAACATTTGTTTTTCTCGGTTTGATTTTTATCATACTTAATACTATGTTTAATCTTTCAAATTCGACTATCGTTTGTTTATCATTTTTTATGGAAGGCTAAACACTTTTGTGTTTGCCTTTTGATGACTCTCATGTATTAATTACATTATTTGTTTCCTTTTATTAGCTTTGTTTTGGATAATTTATTTGCATGTTTTAGACTTACGCCTTTAATTTACCATGACTATGCATTGAGTTTTTTATTAGTAAAAATCTCATATAATTTTTTTTAGTCCAATGTAGTTTTAATACACAAATTGGTATTCCACAATAGTCATGTGTGAAAGGACAACGATGAAACGTTTTTAAGTCAAGTATCATCAACCAACGTATAAAATTGATGTACCTACATTCGATTATAATATTACAAATTAACATATGCCATGTTGAACTCTTATTAAGGGGTTGTTTCTTTTTATTGTTAGAAAGTCTTAGGGCCCGTTTGGTTTATGGGTGTAGCATTCAAGGAATACAATGACTCCTTTAATTAATTGTTTGGTTTAAGATGTAGAATTTAAAATTAGTAATCATTCTAATAAAATGATTCCTCATAAAAATGGTGGGATTCTTCTCATTCCATCTCACACATTTTCAATATATCTCTTTTTAATTTAATTTAGGCCCACGTGTCACATGCAAAAAGGTAATTCACATATACTAGTATATAATATTATTTTTGTTTCTGACAATCCAACGACTTTTTACTATTTCACTAACTTTTTGTTTTTTTCCCTATTCTTTATTGAATATTAATATTAAAATTTGAATCCTAATTTGTATTAAACTTTATAAACAAACAATGCTTTCATCAATCACATTATTTCTCTCTCCTATTTTTCTTTCAAACCAATCCCAAATTCTAATCCCATTGCAAACCCGTCTACAAACCAAACGGGCCCTTAGTGCTAAGATATGTGGACCTAAGCAATATATTAATGTTATTTTATTGTTAGGGTCTACTTATTTGTCTTAAATCTTCTATATCACAAAGGCAAAGAAAAAGCTACTCTTCCCCAATAAGAGGCATTAAAAGAAAGGGACCACTTACTTTTTTTAAGCCTCTTAATCCAAAAAAAAAAAAAAAAAAAAAAACCAGTGTCTGTTAGCGCAATTTAGTATTTAACCGAAACCAATTCAATACTTGATCGGCGCATAATGGTTGTAATAGTATTTACGAGAAATGAAAGCCAAATCGAAGATGTTGATGTATTGATGGAGGTTTAGTGGATTTAACAGAAGAAAATTGAATAAATGAAACTTTAACGAATAACTAATATATGTCCTTTCTTTCAATTATTTTTTTGCCCCTTTCCTAGTATATTAATAACAAAACGGATTTTTCCGGTGTATAAACTAAAAATTCCAATGGCTTTGCTACTATAACCTTCTCAACCCCGATTTTTGTTTTTTCTAGGCATTCTGAAAGATTAAACGGAGGTTTAGGATCCAGTGAGAAGAAAACTTAAAATGAGAAGAATGAGAAATAACTATAACCATATATTTGAGATGCATCGGCTTGAATTAGATGCATCTCTATTCATTTAAATGCATCTTACTTAGTTTCGAAAGTGATTTTGAAGTGAAAACGATGTAAAGTAGTACTAGCAACAAATTTGACTCGCTGAGGGCGAAAAATACATAGGATTCTTCTAACTTGATGAAATGCATCTAATATATGCATATGCATCTAATTTTTAGCAAGGAAATATATTAGGGTGCATCTAAAAGATTAGGGATGCATCTAATTCAAGTCGACGCATCTCTAATTTGTATTTATAGTTATTTCTCATCTTTCTCATTTTAAGTTTTCTTCTCATTTGATCCTATGCCTATAAGTGATATTTAAAAAAATATATATATACACGCAGCATACCTAAAACGACACCGTTCGGACGATAAATGTATAAAAATGTAGTAATACAAGGTTTAAAAGGTCTCGTACGGTAATTCTCGCTATTCCAAAATAGTTACTCCGTATAACAATTCTCTTAAAACTTTCCATAAATAAAAACTGCACTTTCCTATTTTTTTAAAGCTAATTCTACAACTATCCTAAAAGTACAATTCCACTTACCGTATATGCCCAAAAAAATTTCCATTTCTCAAAATGTCCCTGGCGAAAGTCGCCCAGGGTAAGCGGGGGGCGACTCTTATAAAATTGCGACACGTGTCAAAAACAAGTATATGAGTGGGACACGTGTCACAATTTTTTAAGAGTCGCCCCTTCCTACCCGGGACAACTTTCGCCCTTTAGGTATTTGGAGAAATTGAAATTTTTGACGCATATAGGGTAAGTCCATTTGTAATGGGATTATTATTATTATTATTATTACTATTATTATTATTATAAATAAAGTCAAATTCTTTTAACAAAAATAGCAACCCAAATACCACAACTCCCAACTCTCCATCCCCTAAATTCAAAGTCAAAACCCTAGCCCCTCTCTTCCAAAAACACACCAAAACACACCCCAAAAAACACACACACAAAAATGGTGTGCATACGCAAAGCAACAGTAGACGACCTCCTATCAATGCAAGCCTGCAACCTCTTCTGCCTCCCAGAAAACTACCAAATGAAATACTATTTCTACCACATCCTGTCGTGGCCCCACCTCCTCTACGTCGCCGAAGATTACGGCGGGAAAATAGTGGGATATGTTTTAGCCAAAATGGATGAGGAGTCAACAACTGAGTGTCATGGGCATATTACTTCACTCGCTGTGCTAAGGACTCATAGGAAGCTGGGCCTTGCTACTAAGCTNTCTTTTGGTTTTTTGTTTGATAGTAGAGGTTATAAACTTATTGAGGTGGCAAAATAGATGGGTCGGGTCTGGTCACGGGTTTGGATGATTTTTCTAGAAACTTGGGTTTAAATGGGTCTGGGTCTAGATGAGTTTTGTTAGGGTTGGCTATAATTTTTTTCGAGTAAAAGATGAGAAAAGTGAAAAAAGTATGTTTGTGACCCGTTCCTCTTCGTTAACATTTAGGGAGACCTAACTGGACCCATTCCCACTAGATATTTACCCGACTAGACCTATATTTAACCACCTCTATAAACTTATTAATTATACTCGCTGTGTCCCAATTTATTTGTCCACTTTTGACTTTTTGGGTCTTTCTTATTCAACTTTGACCTTAATTAATTTTGTTCATTTTTATAACACTTGATAAAAATTATACCAATGAAAATACATTAAAAACCCAATTCATTCATGTATTTTTCACCAAGTATTATATAACACAAAAGAAAAGATTTAAGGTCAAAGTTGTAAAAAATTGACTTCAAAACTCAAAAGTGGACAAATAATTTGGGATGGAGGGAGTAATGGTGGATTGATGGATGGACTATATTCAAGAACAACAAAGAAACTAGGACAACAGTTTTGTATAAACTCACATAGGGTGTGTTTGGTTTAGGTTATTTTCTAGGCCTACAGGCTTATTGCTATTTTGGATAAGTCTATAACCTCACTTTTAGTATCTTATGATTTTATTAACTTGAGCTTATGGCTAGCCCACATAAACTCAAGTTGATAAGCGGTTAGAAAAATGAGCTTATTGGCTTATCCAAAGCCGATTAACCTCGTCCCCCTAGAAAACACTTAAACTCTATGCACCCTTATTTACATATTTGAGCTTGTTTAGAACTTTGGTCCCATTTTCTCACTTGTTCTGAATGTGTTGTTTTTTCGGTGAATCCAACATTATAAAATAATTAGATCTTTAGAACACTATACGAGAATGTGTTTTTATAAAACATAAGGTTAAGTCTATTTGTATAAAAAAAAGGTTTAAGCTCATGTGCATTAACTATGGAGTCACTAATATTTGACTTTCATTGTTGACATTGGGATTCACTAAAAGCCCTCATGTGCACTAAACCAAATGAATTTTAGAGAGTATCCATATAGGGGTATTTTAGTCTCGACTAAATTTTACACCTTAGTCAAACTTGTTATAAAGTTGGTAATTGTTAGCAAAAGTGTAAATTTTTTTTAGGGCCGCATATTTGATACTTGTAGTTACAATTTGAAATTTAGGACATCAAATAATTTGAGGCAAAAGTCTAAATTTCTTTCTTTACGGCTGCATATTTGATATTGGTAGTTACAATTTGAAATTTAGTGACATAAAATAACCTCAAATTTTGCTGCATGATAGGTGATTGTGCTATTTTTCTTGTTGCTGATACATCTTATATGATAAATATGTAGCCTATCATAACATAAGATCAAATGGATAATCAAAATGCTTGGAACATTTTCCATAAGGAACAAAAGGCAAAGCTAAAAGGATTCGAAGTTACAGATGTACATCAATTAAGAGATACATGGAAAGCTATGCCAAAGGAGGAAAAAGAGAAATATGGGGTGGAACGTGAGAAATATGTGGGACCAAGAATTACAATTAAGTGTGTGGCCACTGAATTTGTAAAGAGATGGAAAGGTTTAGGGGAAGAGAGATAGTTTTGAAAAACAATTTGAAAGATAACCCATTTAAGAGTCTCTTGGAGATGGATGGTAGGGTAAGAAGTATTAGTATCTAACTTTGACACCACTACTAAGAGTCTACACATCAATGATTGTAATTATAGACACCCTAGAGGACTTTACGTAGATCATGAGTATTGAAGATTGTGGGGGAGAGATTGATTTGAAAATTGACCACCTTCAAAAGAGTTAAAGGAATTATTTGCAGATGGTTTTCAAATCAGTCTCTTCCCCACCATCTTCAATACCCATGATCAACGTAAAGTCCTCTAGTGTGTCTATATAGTAACAACCATTGATGTCTAGACTCTTAGCGGTGGTGTCAAAGTTAGATACTAGATAGCGTATAAGCTCAATACTTCTTACCCTACCATCCATCTCCAAGAGACTCTTAAATGGGTTATCTTTCAAATTGTTTTTCAAAACTCTCTCTTCCCCTAAACCTTTCCATCTCTTTACAAATTCAGTGGCTGAGTAATGAATTGTAATCCTTGTCCTACATGTTTCTCTTTTTCCTCTTTTGGCATAGCTTTCCCTGTATCCCTTAATTGATGTACATCTGCAACTTCGGATCCTTTTAGCTTTGCCTTTTGTTCCTTCTGGAAATTGTTCCATACTTCCATACATTTTGATTATCCATTTGATTTTATGTTATGATAGGCTACCTATTTATCATATAGAGATGCATCAGAAACAAGAAAAATAGCACAATCACATATCATGCAACGAAATCTGAGGTTATTTGATGTCCCTGCACATAACTTGAGGTTATTTGATGTCCTAAATTTCAAATTGTAAGTATCAAATATGCAGCCGTAAAGAAAGAAATTTAGACTTTTGCCTTAAATTATTATCAAATATGCAACCCTAAAAAAAGAAATTTAGACTTTTGCCCCAGTTATCAACATTCTAACAAGTTTGACTAAGCTGTAAAACTTAACTCATGGCTGCTGCTCAAAACGGTATGGTACAGGGTTTTTTTTTTTTGGTTTCTTTTGTTTGATAGTAGAGGTTATAATGTTGGATTGACCGATGACAACATATTCAGTAAAGGACAATATACATATATGTTACTAAATGAAAGCTCGTTACCTTAGGCGAACTTTTTTGGAAAATTTAGTTACATATTTGTATGTTAACCCATTCAGGAACAACAAAGAAAATAGGAAAAAAGTAATAACCAACCTCACACATGTCAATAAGGTTCTGTTTGGTTTAGGTTGTTTTCTTAGGCTACACGCTTGATTTGGATAAGCCTATAAGCTCACTTGTAGCGTTTTATGATTTTATTAACTTGTGCTTAAACTCAAGTTGATACACTCGTAAAAAAGTGAGCTTATGTGCTTATTCATGTTCAGGAAAAGCTCGTAAGCCTAAGATACCACCTAAGCCAAATGCCCCTTATTTACATATTTGAGCTTGTTTAGAACTTTGGCTCTATTTTCATTATGTTCTAAATGTGTTTGTCTTCTTGATTAATCTACTAATTGAAGTACCTTAAAAAATTATGTTGGAATTGAATAGCTTAAAGATACATATCGACTAAAAACTTGGTTTATAAGGGTTGTCTCATTAGAGATCGCATTATTTAATGTATTGTGCGCAAATTAGCTCAACTATTATTACATAACTCGACTCTAAGATAGAGTTCGGTTTAGTAGTATACGGGACAAGATAGAGTTGTGCTCGAATAACTACGCAAGTCTGTTCACCAAATTATATTTAATACTATGTTTTTTGTTTTGTTACCGTTAGGTTTTGATATAATTTTAGGGGCGTTTGGGTTATATAGCTTATAAGCTTATAATAGTAGTTTACCCCATTAAGATGAATGGCATATTCATGAACAAAATTGGACCAAAGTTTTGAATAATCTCAAACATGTAAATAATGTTTCGTTAGCTTTAATTTATTATATGTGACTGCGGCTTAAGGTCAATTTCATAAACTGTTAAGAAGTGAGCTTATTGGCTTATCCAAATTTAGCCTAGAAAGTAAGCTAGTCAAGTACCCGCTTATCTACATATTTGAGATTGTTTATAACTTTACCCCTATTTCCTTGTTCCGAATGTGTTTTCCTTGTTGGTTAATTTACCATTATAATATTTAAGCAATTCTAGAATGTTTGTTTTCATCGTGGGAGATTAGGTTTCTATTCGATAACATTTGATGCAATTGCACAAAAACAGGTCTTTACTGTATTTAGGTTTGGTTATAAGGTTACTGTCTTATAAACACACAAAAAGCTTTAAGAAGAGTTTTTAGATGTCACGAAAGAACTTACGCTTGCTATTTTATTTTATTAAGCTCTTTTTCACAAGCCTTCAACCACCCTCTTAGGGGGTGTTTGGTTTAGTGCACTTGTTATTAAGTTTTTGGGTAAGATTTTTAGCCAAACACCCTATTAGCTTATTTACAACTTTATGCTATCTTCATTGATCTTCTCCTACGTGTTTATGAAGGTGTTGTACTATTATGTCATTGTACTTTTTTTTTTTTTTTTTTTTTTTTTTTTTTTTTTTTTTTTTTTTTTTTTTTTTTTTTTTTTACAATTTGTGCGTTTTGATACCCCATAAGCTAATCCAAACAGATAGTTTCCAGCTCATAATATATTTATATAAAAAATGTTAAGCTGTTGAAATAAGCTTATCTACCCCCCCTCCTCCTCCAAAACTGATTATATGAGTTGCAGTTTAACAAATAATTAGTTTCGAGTATATGGGTATAAGTGAACTGCTCATGCTTTGCATATATCCTAACACTCAAGTTACTTATATGCTGTATTTATAAAATAAGTAATTCCAAATACCCCCTTTAGGAGTTGCTTATTGAAATTGCTTATGTAATTATTGCTAAACACTTAAACGACTGCTTATCTGATTATTGTGTTTCATCACAGCTGAAAAACATCTGAACACTATCTCTTTATTGCATTTTGTTACAGCTGTTGTCTATTTCTTCTTATTTTAGAAAGCATAAGCAGTTCCAGCTATCAGTTTCAGCAACCTGTCATACATGTAGTAGTAATATGAATCGTTTTTCTACAGTAGTAGTAAACATGAATACATGATATTTTTTTTAAGTCTAGTTTTGAATTAGTTTGAACTTGATGGTTTGTGGTTTTAGTTTTTAATTATTTCAGACTTGCTATTCACATATTTTGGTGTGGCTTTTTTGCGAATTTGGGTAATGTAGATTTCTCGTAGGATGTCCCACTTAATCATTATTGGTTGTATTGGGTCCCAGGAGTTGGATAATCCTATTTATTCAACTGCTGGTTTACTTGAGTGTCTCATGTGTTTAGTACTTTAGTTCAATTTACTCAATTCATTCCTACATGTGTCAACGCGTTCAAAGCTAATTTACTGGTGTGATGGTGGTTATAAATCATTATTAGTATCGGGGTTCCTCATAAGGTGTTAACACAATAGTACTTTTGTCAATATAGTGTTCCTACCATCTTGTTCCCCGAGTAAATTGGATTTTTTTTTTTGCTGTTAGGTGTTTGGTGCTGAGTATGTATCACTGCACGTAAGGAAGAGTAACAGGGCAGCATTTAATTTGTACACGGAGACACTAGGTTACCAGATCCATGACATGGAGGCTAAATATTATGCGGATGGAGAAGATGCATACGATATGAGGAAACAATTGAAGGGAAAGCCACAACAGCAACCCCAACATCACCACCACCATAGTGGTGGTTGCTGTTCCGGACATGCAAAGGCTTAACTTAATGATGGAGGTATAATTTAAGGCATGATATATATGCTGCAACAGTTTTATTCCATTTATGTGTAAATAGGTCTATTCGGCTTATACCGTCTCTAACGGGTCAAATGAGTGAATTCAAAGAAGTTAACTAAATATGGTAACGGGTTAAACGAGTCAAACTGTTCGACAATAGTCAAAGTGTATAGCAAATTCATACAGCCTCCTAAATCTTTGTTTAAAAAGTTACTTTTTTTGTTAGGTAATTTTTTTAACGACGATTAACACTTGAACTATATATAAAAATCAAAAAAGAAAAGACATATAGTGTTTGTGGCCCGACCTCTTTTTTGTAATTGAAGAATTTTGACCTATAACCAACCCGGCCCATTTACCTCCTTTGGATTACTGCAATAGTGTGCTTTCCCCATAGTTGTGACAAAGCTTTTCATTTTTAACAGGAAGAATACAACAACAACAACAACAACAAACCCAATCCCGCCGTGGCAGGGTATGGGGGAGGTAGAACGTAGGCAGATCCTACCCCTACCCCAGGATACTCCCGGCGTAGACTGCTTCCAAATAGACTTTAACCGGAAGAATGTGATCACTGTATTCAATGGTTCAAAATCTTTCCTGCATGAGCTATCTGATTTTGGATACAATACAACTGTACTTGATACCTTATACGAATTGGTGTTAATCATTTTTCAGGAATAACCGCAAGCGGGATGAATGAATGTTTCAAATCTAGAACAACTCGGTTATGCAGTCTGTGGTGTAGAACCTGAAGCTTGGACAGTCCTCTAAATACGGACACTACTCCAATTTCCTGTTGTGCCATGTTTATGCAAACTTATTGTGATAGACTTAAGAGGGTTTTTGTTGATTGCTTATTCAAGTGTTTATCACTTATTTTTACGCAGATAAGCAATTTTGAATGTTTGGATATTTATAACTGCTTATTTGATTATTGTTTGGTATATCTTTGTTTTTCGAAAAATAAGCACTTTCAAAGAAGTGATCCAGACACCTCTTTAGACTTATAAACTCTTAATGAAGATGGATGGATGTTGATTCTCCACTCTATATGCCATTTTCAAGATCATTGTAGAATCGCATAAGCACTGTAGCCAAACTGTTTCGGATTTAATATCCATCATTTATCAAACGTGTTTTTTTATTTTTTTTATATCCCGAAAGACATCAGCTATGAAGATATTGCCAAAAAACTCGCAACGTATGCATCAAATTGTCGCTAAAAGATCATTAAAATGTCAAAGTGTCGGTAAACTATCACTAATCTTGGAAAGAAAACTCACGAAAATGCTAAAAAATTTGGTCTATTGTTTTAGTTAATTTTGTGAAAATGTCTGATAAAATACTTATAAATGTCATTTTCCTTTAAAATTATAATAAGAGGACGCGGGGACAATCAGTTGACTTTGGGTCCAGTCATTGTTGACTTTACAGTCATTTAAAGTCAAGGACACAAAATATATCTCATCTGAAATCAACTGCTTTGCTTCATTGTTGGATCTGTCAAATTCATAAGTCTTCCATAATTCGGTACGTTCTCTTCAAGTCAACTTTTGTTTAAATTACATATCTTTAGATGATGAGGTGTAAATTCCATACTTTAATGTAAAATTGTTTGTGATTCTTTTATATAATGGGATATCTTCACATAGTTTGTCGAATAGTGCATGATTCTTTATCTGATTGATGGATTTCCTTATTAAAGTTATATCGTGGGATGGTGGAGCAGATATATTGTCATTATATATGAAGATTGGTTTACAAGATTCTATCTGACTTTAATTCATTGATTGTGGGCAATATTCTTTATTCATTGATGAGATGGTGGGATAATATTAATATTATAATTCGTATTATNAAACCTTAAGAACACGACTTTTATCATTTTCTTTTTCTTTCATTCCTTTTACTCAACTTGAGAACATAGTATTAGCATATTCCACGAAATTCAAATGTTTGTTGATCATATCTATACAAGTTTATCCCAGCGGGACTTCAAATATCTTATGTCATTACGTGTTTTGGTCTATACATGCCGGAGGTCTTCCTGGGGTAGGATCTGTTTATATTTACCTCCCCCTTACCCCGCCCCGCCGGAATTGGGTATGTTGTTGTCGTTGGTCTATACATGCTTTTATGCCGTTACTTTTATATACATTTACTCTTATCTAATTTCATAATGCCCCTTCCATTCACACACAAAACTACACATAAATTTTATGTACACACCCCATAGGTCTTTCTCGAAGTAGTTTCTCAACCCCAGGGTAAGGGTGTGGCTGTCTACATCTTATCTCCCCGATATCTCGCTACCACGAGATTGGGTATTGTTGTTGTTGATTTATAGCTTTTAGCTTTCGCATTAACTTTAAATGGGATAATGTATGTGGAGGCCACCAAAGTATTTACTTTTTTTTTTGTCATTAATGCCACCCGTTTAAAAATTAATTTTATAAGTCACCCAATTAGGCATTTGTTTTCACTTCTTTTAATTCCGGCTAAATTTGTAGCGAAAATTTGAAAATAACAAAAATGAAGCTAATATTAATATATCAAAGTAACTAAAATTATAAAGCCATTGTGAGATATGAGTATTGAGTTATACCCTTGTTAGTTGCACTTGGTATAATAAAACATTTAAGTGAAGGGTAAATTTGGTATCTTACCTTCCAGTTATCATGAAATTGTGATTCAGGGGGTGTTTGGGACTGCTTGTTAAAACACTGCTTATATCTGATTGTTAGTGAAATAAGCAATTGTTTATTCCAAAAAGCTTATCTTAAAAGGCAATAAGCACATAAGCAGTTTTCATAAGTAATCATGGTTTCATAGGGTAACATGTAAGACCTGAACAATTGTTAAAACATCATAAGTAATCATGGTTTCATAGGGTAACATGTAAGACCTGAACATGTAATATCCATCATTTGATTTTTGGGGATGCTTTTCCTGGAGGAGAATTATCAGCGGCTGGCTACTGTATCAATGGTACAGTTTGGTGCATGTTCCAGTGGGTTCATTATTTATCAGATGGTACTATTAAATACTTGGAAGGTGCAACTAACCCATCGTACACTGTTCAATTGGGTGACGTAGGCACCTACCTTGGCGTAGATGCTGTACCCCTGGATGAAAATGGACGAATGGGTAACCTTTTTACTTGCTTTGCAAACAAAGGACTTCTTATCACCCGTCGTTCACAATGATGGGAAAGGTTTAAACTCTAAGACTTCTGCTTGCCTTAAGGGCAGTCCTTAATCTTCCTTAGCAAGTAGTGTCCGATATATCCACAGTAATTACCTAGTGATTGTACTACTCTAGATTCCATTCAAGATGCATTCATCAATCCAGGTCAAACTTATGCCAATACATNGCACTCCATCGTTCATCGAGTGGAGTTTTCTTTTATCCATTTCGTTCCGTTACTCTGCCGAATTTTCTTTTAAAACTTTTAACTTAGTTTAATTTTCTTTCGTTAATTAAATACAAAACAACAAAAACATTTTCTTTAATCCTTTCTTAAGTTTAAACTTTTATTTCCTTTTTCGCTTCACTTAGTCTCATGTTTTCTTTCATAGCTAAACTTATTCCCTTTCTTATTGTTCTTTATTTCATTTAAATTTTATGCAAAACTTTCGTAGTATAATTAAAACAAATTCAACTCTTTTCAACCCATTCATCTCACATAACTCACGACTTGAGCGACTAGATCAATTTCAACGCTCGTTGGGACAACGATCCGTGGTTTACAAGCTTCACCGCTTAGTTCTGCTACATCAGCGTCACCTTGTGACTTCTGACGCCGTCATGTTATAAATCATCATCTTTTGAGACTCTGTCGTTTTCTTCACTTTTATGCTCCAAAAACGTCTGAATATGCATGTTTTCCAGAATTCCTCTCAAAAGTACCTAAAATGACAAAAGGAACAATTTAGGGCAATATTTGATCACATCTATACGAATTAGGGCTTAAATGACCCCCTAAAAGTGTAACACTTTTTGTCTCTTCAGCTTGCCAAATCCTAATGTGTATAGTCACACTTAATTGAATCACGATCATGTGACTATAGGCTTTACAAAAAAACATAAAAATAAATAAAATAAATAAATAAATAAATAAATAGTCAAATTGTAACTATAGGCTTCACAATAGTCACACCATATCAGAAATGTGTATCTAAATGATGTTTTTGGCCACATTATAAGGGTATTATATGTGACCAATACATTCAAAATAGTCACATTGAGTTTTTGGCTCTTCCATACATTTTGAAGACCTCATCATCTGAGTATCGCTTTAATTGAACAAGCTTCCAACCCTTCATATTGTTTAGATAGTACTCATAGTACTTCCTCTTTTGCTTAACTGTTGGACGCCTGAGCACTTTTCTCTTTTTTCTTTGATCGAGATAAAATTTCTTCCTCTCAGCTTCATAATTCCTCTTCCATTCATCTTTTTGTTCTTGAGTGTACTCTTGCATTTCTTCTTTTATTTGCTTCATCTGTGCAATATCAGCATCACCTTTAATCCTTTCTTCATCCCAAGAATCCAAGAGTGCTTTTTTTTTGGCCTCAGCTTCAGCGTGTTTCCTTCTTTGTTCAAGTACCATCTGATTCTCCTCTGCTGTAACACCCCCAAAAATCGTACAGCGGAAGACTTACAAGCTTTTGTGGTGTTACGAGGATTGGTACCATCACATGTATAGATAACAAGATCATACATAAAATATAAACGTAAACCAAGTCATAAAAGATAGAGTTTATATTTATTCCAAGATCTTAGGTTTTATAGGCCCAAATAGATAGCATAAAAGATAGGTCCAAATTTATTATCAGAGTGCACATCGATTTCCTCAAACCAAACCAAGTCCAAAGCAAGCTTCACCAAAGTCCAAGCAAAAAGCATTCATCAATTACCTGAGAAAAACATGCTTAAAAAGTCAGCTTTCGCTGGTGAGTTCATAGAGTTTAATCATTCAAAATACTTACGGGACCTGAAGGATTTAGCGCTATGTGTATGACTAGGGCAGGCATAGACAATCATACTATACTTATCACAAATCCATATCCATCACAATCATACTCATACTAGTTTACTACCTTTCACGAAGGTGGAGGGTCAGGGACGAGCGGGCCACATCTCGACGGTACACTAGCCGGGATCACTTAACAGTAAGGAACCACCCGTTACTGCCCCGAGCTAGGCCGTAGTAGTGTCTACTCCAAACCAGGGTATCGCCCTAGTTTTAGTCCACAACTACTCGTCTATCCTAATCTAGCCAACACAATAGCAAAACAATTTATAGCAGGTCCAAGAGATGGGTAGCATGTTTTCTCCCCCAAATTTAGAAATCATTCGAAAATAAATGCGAGTAAAAGTGGGGCTATAAACTCACCTCGAAATAGCAAGCAATCAATATACGAGTAAGAAAAGAAAATTCGGCTAAGACTTCACAGCAACTATTGACTCGGCACGACCTATTCAAGTATATATACTTTCGCTCAATACCACTTCTTAAAATAAATATACTCCCAATAATCCCAATGGGTTTTCTTTTACTTTCCAAATGATCCTTTCTTTCCTTGAAAATGCTTATTATCGCTTGATATCGTTTAGGTATCCTTTGGTATCGTAGTGGGGATTCTAGAGACAAAGTCTCGACTCATTGGCTATAAGCCAAATATAATCTCAATAACAATCACAATACGCAACCACATGATCACATAACGGCTTAAGTCGTAATGACGCAATAAATCCACATAGCATGTAACCACATACAACGCACATAACTAGGAACATGTAGCACAAAGGTCAAATGATATGTCCTCATAAATAAATAAGTCGTCTCATGAAGGGTCGATGGCTTATCAAATCCGTCAACTTGATAAGTCCCACCATTCACGACTTACTTACATATTTACCAAGTTATATCATGTATGTACGAGTCGTAGGATGGATTTCTTGTCAATATGGTTGTATAATATTACTATCGGGCCCTTATTGGACTCGTCAGCCCAATAAGTCCAACGATAATACCACACGACCTATTAACGTTAACTCAATCCGAATTTT
>LBNU01036351.1:11967-24087 GCA_014162995.1 Artemisia annua | reverse complement strand
AATAATAGACCCATTTTAAAACATATTCCCACGACTTGGTTAAACTAAGTGAATTCTTATGTCAAAAGATTCTCAAACGTTACTTGTCCAAAAACACGTTTCATTAGGATTTCTAGTGCCAAAGTCAAATAGTGCCTAACGTGAAGTACATAAATAGCCTAATTATTACTCAAAACGATAAACCTTTCGTATAGTTTCAACTTCCAAATCCAAAGTTCTCAAAATTACTTAAAATCTTTATACTTAAATTCTCGGGTTTATAAAAATAGTAATGCGGAAGTTTTTAAAAGACACCCAGTGTTGTAACAATACGAAGTGTTGTAACAATACCCCAAGATAAAATAACCAAATGAAAATCCAAAGGTATTTTCAATAGATATAAAAGTACCAAATGAAAAACATAAACGTGACACAACCAAATCCAAATAAAGTCAAATTCAACATAAAACAAAGTCTTCGAATGCAACTAAGTCTCGCCTAATTGTTGCTCTCAACTTTAGCCTTAGAATGCTCACCTGAAAATGATGCTTAAAACGTCAACATAATGTTGGTGAGATTCATAGGTTTAAGACACACATTCACACTCAAGGCAACCAGTTCACTGTGATTATAAAACATAGTTGGACAAATAAATATAGTTATCATATAAGCTAACATGCAATCACACAATAAAAGGCAACCATTGGGACGGAACGTGCCCACCGATCCAAATTCACAACATCCGGGCCGGAACGTGACCCCCCTTCCAAATCATATCATCAATTAGGTCGCATGCGCGAGCAACAGGATAAGCATCCTACCAATTGGATCCCATTATAACCATATAACATAATAGTGAGTAGGAGTATTACTCTTCAATTGGATACTCCCCCCCCCAATTGGACCACACATCATTATCACATAACATTCATCACATAGCATTCATACGATAACATTATAAGTCCAAGCCTTTTAATTCACACATGATCACAGTAACTCAAACCATTTAAGACAAGCATCATTCCCATCCCAAGTTTAAAACAAAGTAAAAATATGGGACTATGAACTCACCTCAACTTTGCAGCTTCCAACAAATAACAATCACAATTCTATACAACACAAATAAGTTCACGTTACACATGGTCAAGCTAAAAGCTATAACCTATGCAATACTCATATGATGGATGTCTAAGGTTCATATGACCCACCATGGGTCTCCTAGACTCCATACCAAACACTACCAATCACTAATACTCACTAAATTCCTTGCTCTTAAAATTTCAGAAAACGCAGAATTTTGGGGTACATTCACCCACATAAAATAATGACAATTAAAGCTTAAAAACTCACACCAAAAATTCACCATGGTCTCTTATAAGCATACAAGCCAATCCCAGAAGGCCATGGTCTAATAACACACACAAGTACCCATAAGAAAATCAAACTTGTCAACTATCCAAATTCGGATCTGAACGCCCACCAAAAAATTTTGATTAAAATAAAATACTTCTACAACTTTTTATCGCGAATCCTTTTCGTGAGAGTCTAAGATAACCTAAAACTCAACTTTCTCAGAAGGGCTAACCTTAATATCACTTTTTCACCCACAAATCACTATCAAACTTTTACCCAAATTCTGTCCCGGTTTAACAGCTTAAACACCTTAACTTGTAAAAATCAAAAGACTAACTTCCTGACCTCGAAATCAATCGTGGTCGGACTTTTTGGAAAGCTCTTTCATTAAACTTCAGTTTAAACTAAAAATTCGTGATCTAACTCATCTTCATCTATTAAATATCTTCGTATCTTTACAGCCCTAATATTCTGTCCAAACCCTAACTCATTAACTAACGCGTTTAGTGATCAAATCTCTTCACTAATGATTCTAACATGTTAAACATCATTAATTTACAGAAGTATACAAACCCTAGATTCCATCATAATTAATATTACATGAATTAATGCAATAACTAATTAATTGAATGAAAACTAGTATAAAAAATATACCTTGATCTTGATTTTAGCTTCAAAAACAAAACCCTAAATTTTTCTCCCTTGTGTTCTCCCTTGGTCGACCGTACATGCAAAAGAAAGGGGTGGGGAGGTTTTGATTTTGTATTTAAAATTATATTGGATAACCCTTAAGGCTTAGAATTGTATTTGGTATCAAATTTGGTTTCCTTTTTCCCCATTATCCCCCTAATCGGCCGCCCCCTTCATTATATATATATTTTTTTAATTTTTTTTATTAAATTTATTTATTACACTCAAAACCTCATACTTTTCATATTTTATGCACTCCCATAACGAAACCTAACGTCTTTCGCGATAAACCTTAATTTTACGACAATCCGGAAAATAATCATTTTCAAAATAAAGTTTCCAAAAATAGAATTTCACACACTCTATAAACACATCCCATGAAAAACAACCTTCTCGTAACTTACTAACGCTCAAATACTTGAACGAAGACTTGTTACACAAAACCGCAAAACACCAAAACCACACAACTCACTTCTACACCACAAAGGTGTTCAAAATGAACTTACCAAAACTCAACACCACTCAAATCATAACGACAACCTGATACACAAAGGAATTTAGTGCCACACTCATACCTATTATAGCTATATCGTACATATCTCACACATATACCACATAAAAACACTTAATTCACACCAAACAAAGTAAAATGACTAGAGACTATTAGTCAAACTAACCTGTAAAAATCACGGTTGTCACACCTAATTAGGGTTTGTGGTTTAAATTTTTTTATTTAATTAGATTAGAAACCCTAGGTTTGCAACAAGATTATGTGATCGTATCTTTGTGACCTAATTGGTATTTGTTATGCATGAATCCATGACGAAACATGCATGTTAGTCATGGATTAATTAATTAAATTAATTGAATGATTAATTGTTTATCACATGTTTATTTAGATAGATCTAAAATTGGGGAAGACCTCAATTGTAATAAAATCAATTTACGTGCTATGTGGTGTATAATTGACTCTAGCTTACGCAATCGGTTATTCGATGGATGTGGCTCACTTGTGCAAAGTGAAAGCTTTAGTTAATTATATGCATATGAAAACCTAGAATTGATTTGATTAGGGTTTATCTAATCAAGAATGCATGTGGCTAATTGTTTCACTTTATAATCTTTATGTTATTAGTTGTTTATTTATTTGTTTGGTAAATTACTTGTTTATGTGATTATATTGTTTGACATGTTGTAAGCATAAAAGGGTAATTTTCAAAAGAAAATAAATTGGACTAATAATGGTGAAACATGATTATTAGAAACTTTACACTACGAAATCTTATGTGTCATACTTAGGGGTTGGCCTTACATGCCGTAATGCGTTAAATGCATCCTCGCGACGAGATTTGTATTGTAAAAGTTTTTTAATATGTTTTTAAGACTAAAGTTATAAACTTTTGCTTGATTGATGTTTTTGTACATATGGTTTTGAAAGTAAGTCTTCTTTAGACAAATTCATAGTGATGGAAACAAGGTTTGGAAAGAGCCTAGAGTCTACCTTTGGTTTCCATACACTTATGAGTGCGTTAAAGACGTCTTACCTACATCACCATTCTAAGTACAATATTATCTTAAGGGTGATTTACCTCAATTCCACTTTGGTGGATGATAATTGTAGGTTCTTCTTTAATTGGTGAACCCAATACCTCAAGCAAAAAGATTTTGATTTTATCTTGCGAATTGGTAATTAAAAATTGTTTTGAAAACTAATGTCATAAAGATGAGTGCATGCATCTTTATACATGTTTTGATTGTCACATCAAAATTTGATACCCTATAAAATTTAAGTTACATGCCATCTAACTATAAGGAACACTTGGAGTTAATTATTTGGTATGCGTGAGACTTAAGCCAAATATTAATGACAAGTTAAATTTCCTAGTGTGCGTGAGACCACACATGGAGAATTTGCAGTTTCTAAGTTAGACGACTTAACTAAGTTGATGCATGAGACCTAGAACTTAAGGCATGAGATGGGATGAAACATGCTTACATGACAAATTGATGAATCAATTTGATGTAAATCCCATAATGATCTAGGAATTGAAAAAATTGTTTGCCAATTATTGTTCGACAGATTATCATCTTTTATACTTTCATTAATAGCAGATCAACTGATGTAGTGAAATTTATGAAAAGTTGGATCCTAGGTTTTCAAGAAAATTATTTGGTTATATGAATATTTCCATGGGTATTATATTTTCTTGAAAATGTGTATTATCGAAAATACTAAAATTGAATTTTGTAAATTCTTTTAGATGTATTAATGCAACGTTAAACCGTAGACGTAAGTTATTCTTTTCACAAGTAAATTGATCTACACCCATATGGGTTTTTGGTTAGAGTCAACCTTACGAAAAGAATAAACATTGTCTTCTTTCCATAAAGAGAAGTGTGAGACTTAATCCTATTCCTTTTCATGAATAAGAAAGGTATAATAGGAAAATTAGAATTGTCTATGTTTTAAATACATAACTCATAGCAAACTTTAATAGTAAGATGATTTGCACATTATGAGTTATTAAAATAGAAACTAGACTAATTACCGCAAAATGGTAAAAGACAAACTAGCAGATTTATCTAGTTATTTTGCTTTGACCATTTAAAGGTACTACATACAATTGTTGGAATGGTAGACCTATTCAAGAAGAAATTGCATGCCTAGTTTTTTCAAGTTAATGTTTGGAATGTGATGAATCACATTTACGTAGTAGAATACATTCTTTTAGTAACTAAGTAATTGTTAAGAATGGGATTTCTCAAAGATGTAGGAAAGTAACAAGCACACTATTTACTTTCACTGGTTAAATGAAACACTTACAATGTTGTCAAATCCAGTGGGAGCATTGTGTTCTTATTACTGAATAAGGGATTATTGTAATGTTCCCTAATTCAGTGGGAGTTACAAGACTTATTATCTTGATTGCAACTCAGATTATCTTTTGAATGTCTCAAGATAATTACTTTCCAAATATAGACACTAATATTTTCAAGGATAGTCATGTTCGTTTCCTTGATTGATTGAGTGACTCTAAATCTACTAGTTATGCTAATGACAAAAATCATATTGTTCATATTAACAAACGCAGGCGTGTTGTTTATATGGTACATGGTGTTGTTCCATGCACAAGTGGGAGAAATCTTTATTGTGTGCAAGGTACAACACATAAGAATATGATTTAAAGGATTCTCTTAACTGTAAAGTAAGAGACTCACATTCTAATACACATCTAATTCTAAGAAACACTTGGTGTTGAAATTTAGCTTAAGTGAGACCTTGACTAAATTACAACAACAAGGTGAATTCCATGAATGCGTGAGACCATACATGGATAATTTACAGTTTCTAAATTAGACACCTATTAGAACATGTGTCAATATGATAACAAGACAACTTCAATTATAATATTTATGTATTAGTTAGAATGACATAAATAAATGAAGTAAATAAATTAACTTGAATTACTATTGAAACCAAATTGTGGTATTCAAGAATACTTTAGTTATACATGTTTATAGCTTCTTATAAACATAAAGTCTTCTAAGTATTACAAAACTTATAATAAAGTAAGATGTTAACTTGTTACGTTTTTTAGTTAAGACATATACAAGAAGTCATTGAATTGATCAATGATTAATAACGTGTAGTGGGATTATAACAGTTTATGTCTTCTTTCTAAGACATGAACATGAAGTGACTTGGTTAATAAGTACTTGGGTTATAAAGCATGCAAGAGGCTTGGAAATTCTATTTCACCATTAAGTTGATTTAGTTGGTAAATAGACAAGCTAAAAGATATATGGTTATCTTACATATTGTTAGATTGTCTTACAATATTACTTCTAATGAAATACTAGATAATAGTATATTCAGTTAGGAAATCAAACTCTTGTTGTAGTGTTTGGTTCAAGATAACTACATCTTCTTTTCTTCCAAAAGTTATCAAGGTTAGAAAATTGAGTATGGATTTAATATACTCAATTAGACTCCTAGAAGATTAATAAGACATTATGAAATGTGATGAATCACATTAAGTCTTAAATTGGAGTTCTGAGTTTGTTAAGCTACTTATGTGTAGGATATTAACAAAAGAATGTCAGGAACTGTCAATGTGAATTTGTAATATCTCAAAAAAGAGAAAATTGGATTGTTGCTCTAATTGCTAAGTATTTATAGATAGTCTATAGATTACTAAAGGCAAGTGGGAGTTTTAAAAAGATAAAATTACAAGATACACAATCTTCTAAAATCATACTAGTGAAAATCATAATGAGGCTTAACATGTAAATGATAAACCTCAAGATGATGGAATTATCCTTCATAGATTCACTTGGATATCTCAGATATTTGGTTCATATGCTGAGGATTATATGATGAAGTATTACCAAATAATGAATTGGGTAAATTACTCATTGATGCGTAGGGATTGCTTACGCACTACGTTTTACCTCTCGAGGGATCTCGAGAAGCTTACAATCCCCACCAGGCAGTGTACCTGACCGATGTAGTATAGTGTAGTGGCAAGTACCGGGGGATTGATCGTTCTCTCACAGGGAATAGTGTTCGTTAGGTTAAAGACTACTCTAATTAAGGTCTAAGGGTGGAGGATGATTATTTTTGTATTTTTATGTTTTTATGAAAGCAGTAAAATCTCGGTTTTGAAGGAGTGGGCGGAATTAGTTGCTAGTCAACTAACCCAAGTATCTACTTATGCAAATTAAATTAAAGTTTTGAGAAAACAATGGTGGGGAAAGTAGTGTTTACTTAGATTTCATTACTCCCTAACTATCTTTTACCATGTAATTAGTATGTTGAGTTTGCGTGGATGACGGGTGTATTCCTAACAAGTCGTAGGGAGTGCGTTCAATTCCCTAACTCTATAAGCTCCTACCTCACTCTATGACGATACGTCAAGTATCCTATCATAAGCTCACCGATAGCAACCTACGCATGAAATACTACCTTAAAATCGATTAACGCACATACGATTCACGTTTCCTAAGACGTTCAAGCTTGTTACCGTATAGGAGGTTAGCCAGTTTTCTTAAGTCTAACGTAGATGAAACATTCATCCAAATCACAATCACAACATACACATCACATGATAATCAATAGTTAGGTTTCATTAGATCTAAGCAAACACAAGTTAATTTAGCCTAGCATGTTAAAGGAAAGAAAAGCACAAACATAAATCATACAACACATAGACATATTGTATGGATTGAATGAAGACTTATCTTAGATTAAACATGCAAGTTAGAGGGGTAAAAGTACCCTCTAAGGTCTGTAATACACGAGCTAGGGTTTAACCCTTAAGTTCTCCACCAAGTTCCTCTTTTAAAACAATAAAATTCGTCCTATATATATAGAAAATACGGGCTGACGGCGTCAGCCCAAGGTGTGACGCCGTCACGCCGACGATTAGGGTTTTGTGATGGCCTTCTTGACGTCGTCACGCCGCCTTGTTCCAGATCTGACGGCCTTCCCTGACGCCGTCACCAAACTAGGCCAAAAACTCTCTGGCCCGTCATGAGTAACTTCCAATTTCTTCACTTCATTTGTTCCTGACGTCGTCACGTTGAAGCTTGTGACGCCGTCACCTTCTGTGCACTTTAGGGTCTTTTGAGATTTTGTTGTTTTCCGCACTTTTTCACTCCGAAAACGCCCGAAAATGCTTCTTTTGTGATTTTCTCCTCAAAAGTACCTAAAATGAGAAAAGAAACGACTTTGGGTGAAATCCGATCCAATAATATACGAATTAGGACTCAAACAGACCCCTAAAAACGTAACATTTTTCGTCTCATCACTCATACTATGAATGTTATAGATGTTGTTCATAAAGATATTCAAATTTTGAAATTTTGGTTTATCTTAATTCTTAATAGTTAGAGAATGATGATGAGTTTATTCAAAGATAATATAACCCTAGTGGTTTAAATCTTTGTGTAGAAATCATATGGACAAAAATTATATACATATTTTAATGCATGTCTTATGACAAGATTATTAATCATATTTAAGTAATTAACTATGATTGAATACTTTTTCCTAAGCACATTAAAAATACAAAGATGATAATTGTCATATTTATATGAATATGAAATTTGACAATGAATATCAAAAACTCTTTCTTGAATGATTACTTGAGCGAGGACGATAAGTAATAAAAAGGAGTTTATGAATTCAAGTAAATCTTTGGAAGTGTACAAGGTGCAATAATCCATGAATGGATAAATGCATGCATCTAGGAGATTACTTTTATATTAATTATTAAATTCATGTTTTGATTTATAATTGAAATAAGATAATTTCTAAGTATTCCTGAAAGTTAGTGGGAGTATTATGTTTGATTTACTAAATCATATATGTTGTATAACATATAAGAAGTAACATTCCATAAAAGTAAAATGTTAAGTCTTAATTTGGAATGAAACTTTACTTAGAAGATTTAGAAAATAAAACATACAACCTTGGAACAAAAGTTTATTGTTTAATAAACATGTGCGGTAAATAAATCTAATGGAATATGCTATATTATTTTGAAAAACTAAATGGATATATATATTTGTAAAGATAAAACATGAATGGAATCTAAGTCTGACTGAAGGATTTTCATGTGTACCATGCTTAAATGCTAAATGATTTGACAATATTTGATATCCAATTTAAAGTTATTATATAACTTGTGTAATAGATATTCTAATGAAATATGCTTGAACTTAGAATAATGATCCTCAACCTGGAATTGCTCCTAAATTCTAAGTATAAACAATATGGCAAATTGTTGCATAATTGTTATAGCCGACAATAAATCTTGAAAGATTGGAAGGCATCAAAATTACACAATGAATATTAAGTTTACGGGATTTTTAAATAGCATATTGTGGTTTGTATACAATGATGCTAATTTAATTGAGATGACACTCAATAACTAGTTATGGAAGGATTTTATCCTTGTAGCCATGTGAACTAGTTGTGCTCAAATAAGAGCATAGTTACATTATACATTAAAAAATTAGAATACTTTAAACTTTAAAATGTTTGAAAGCTTGATTGTCATAAGTTGGTGGTTGAGGATATCACACCATATATGAAATATTATGTGGCTATATCAAAATAGTTGGATATACACATACAAGAATTTTGCTAAGTGAATTCTTGAAATATGTATTCTCAAAATTCTGATAGATCAAAGTTAGCTGAAATAATGCCTTGTCAACAAGTATGATTGTCATTACTTGAGGCATAATTGTCGAAAAGTCTTTACTTGAGATAAATTCATTAACTAAAATTATCATGCATTGATCTATTTAGTATTTGGATAAAGGATATTAAACAATTATTATTAATGAATTAAAGTACTTTGTGCGTTTGTTTTCATTGATAATAAATTGTATCCTATATTTGCATGTTTAAATCCGTGAATAACTTATGTTATGTTATTCTAAATGGGAATATCATTAAACTAAGACAAATCTGAGTATTGATTAGAATATACTTGAAAGTATATTGATGCGTTGTCATACCAATTTCACATGATATTCAATGTATTGAATATAGGATTTATCCCAACTACATGATTTTACTTTATGGATCTTGTCAGTAAATAAATCATGAATTTAGTTATCCTCAGACTTGAGATACCAGATAAGTGTCATGAATGTAGTGCATTTCTGTGAAGCAATTTACCGCTATCCGTAACTGGTAGTCATAAGGATTGTTTTAAGAAGTGTTGCAAAGTTCATGGGTTATTCTTGTAGTCAAGAAAGAATTTGTTCCTTCAAATTTCTTTTGAAGTTTAATACTGCTGGGCCCCTCGTAGGATTGACAAGATGTTTGCGTGCGCACGCCCAAAGTCTATCTGGAATACGTTCAGATGTTTTGGTAATCTTGCTCAATTATAAACAACGAGAAACATAATTGTTAATTAAAGAATGACTAAGATCCATATCTTTATTAACGTGATATTGGAAACAAAAGGGTAATAGTAATGATGAATCATTAAAGGTTTTCCAGGAAACCTACCTCAAGTTGAACTAGGGGCATTGGCGTGTTGCTAGACGCTAACCAATGTCATTACGCTATTAATAGATATCCAAGTGGGAGCTGTTAGAGTTATGGATAAATATTAATATGTGCATGACTAGGATCGAACTCGAGACCTCGGGATTGCACACATTACACATGAGAATTAAAGTATAATAATTGATATGTATTAAATGTATATATATATATATATATATATATATATATATATATATATATATATATATATATATATATATATATATATATATATATATATATATATATATATAATTATTATTTAAACACTAGAAAGGACTAACGGTCGTTAGTTATTAACCGTATGGACTAACTATCGTTAAAAGTAAACGAGAAGGACTAGTATGTACTTAGATGCCAAGAAGGATCCGGAAGATCCTCTTGGATCTTGTGGCCGGTCGACAAGGGTGGGAGAAACCCAACCCACAACAATCTTGTCCTCCAAGTTTTACAACTTATTGTTTTTAACTCTTGTACACATAACCCTAATTGGTTTTTCCTTCTTTTCTCTCTTTGCTCAAAACCGGTCGAACACCCCTAGAACATTAGGGTTTCGATTTTTGTTTTATCAAAATCTTGTGTTTACTAGATCTTGCAATCTCTTTAATTCATTAGTAGTTTGTGTCGAGATAATAACTCATTATAGTTATTATCAAGAGATCGAATAACAAAACGGTAAGGAGTTATTTATAGATCTACATAAACCCTAATTAGGGTTCTTCACTTGTTCAAGACTATTCAAGTTTGCAAACGGTACGTTCCTATTTAAGTTTATGTTAATCTATTATGTGTTATAGATGATCCTTAGCTTCCGCACTATGTGACTACTTGATTTGCTTAATATTATGATTGTCATGTTCTATTAATTCTAACAGCAAATTCATCCAAGCTGTAGTTCGATCACACAAGAGCCAAGATATCAACTTATAGAACTTAATTGCGTGGGTACTTAGACTATTTATGTTTGAGCATGACTTGGATTTGGCTCTAACTTGACCTCTCAGTTCTAGTTAAAGTTTGATTTACTCAATAGGTATATATAGTGGATATCTTTTAGTACATATAATCGAAGTGCTTAATTATCATATATGCAAATTCATACAATTATTTATGTTTGTGCAGTGTAACTTTGATATGGCATCTACAAACTGATTTGTACGACTATCTTTTTCAAAAGACCTTGATAGAACTGTTTACTGTGGGGTAACTTTGATATGAGACTTTTTAAGAAGGGAACAAATTACCTTTACATCCGTCGACAATATTTGGTAATTACTAATTAGATCGAAAGGTGAAATTTCATTTGTTCATTATTTGGATAGATGGATCCAAGTCAACTTCTGAAAACCATTACTACGTACTAAAGAGTCTAAACGTACGGTTATATGACAGGTCTTCTGGATAGTTTCTAAGGCCAGGACGTACACCCGAACCATATCCCACTCTCAAACTTATTTTACTACTGCATGTCTTTTCCAAAGCCCTTTTCTAGCAATATTAAGTTTTGATGCCATAACAGATGACCCTAAAATTTAATTGTTCTAGTCCTCCATATATCAGTTCAGTCTGTAAAAGGGTATACATATCAAATTTGCGAAATCATAATTAGGATTAATAGCACCTCCATGAACATGCTTTTTTCTTTCTCATTGCATGCAACATGCTTCCATTTGGACGCAATTGCGTGTAATACAATTTTAATAAATTGCAACACACTTTCATTCTGTTAACAATTGTCGTAAACAATTACATGCATACAATTGCATCAAAATCTTGTCACATGCATACAATGGAAAAAGAATTAAGGGCATGTTTGGTACTGGGAGTTCAACCCAGAGAAATGGAAACGATTCATTTCTCTAAATTCCTATATTTTAGTTCATTTCTCTAAATTTCTCCCTACCAAACGCCCTAAGTATACTCTATACAAGGCCGGAGCTATGTTAAGACTAGAGAGAGCTATGACCCTCCTATAGTGTTCCATTTTTACATTATGTATCCTTATGTTAATGCTCATTTTATGATATAAA
>LBNU01036351.1:0-11322 GCA_014162995.1 Artemisia annua | reverse complement strand
TATATATATATATAATTATTTAAACACAAGAAAAGCCTAATGGTCGTTAGTATTTAACGGAATTGACCGTTAAATGAAAAGAACAAGGACTAGAATGTAAATAGAAGACAAGGAAGTTCCGGAATGACACATAAGGGTTCATGGCCGGTTTTACACACAAAGGGAAGGGGTTTCCCTTGCCCTAACTTGTTCTCTAAGTTTTACATTCACTTTATAAACAAACCTAGGGTAAAAACTTTTGTACCTTTTGTGCACACAAACAAACCCTAAAAGTTTTTCCCTTCTCTTTGTTTTTCCTTGTGGCTAATCGATCATCAACCCCTAAGGGTTTCTTGGATCGATTTTTCTTTGAGAAAAATCTTGTGTTTCGTTTACTAGCATAAACTTTAATTCGCTATTGTTGGTTATTATATGTTTCTGTGTTCCCAGATTAGGGTTAAGATAATCAATGAGGTACCGGATATTCACTTGAAATCATGGTATCACTTTCCAATAGAAACTATTCGATCCTATGCCTGGGTTACACGAATATCTCTATGGGATAAGACCAAGTGATGTTCTTGTTTTAGGCACAAATCAAGAACAGAAGCGTATTCAAGTGTTTAGGGTTTTTTGTTAATCTTACTTCATGCAGAATGTTATGACCTCTATTTATAATAAAGAATACTCAAACCCTAGCCTATGGAATTATGTATATTTAACGGCCCATTAAATATATCATAACACTTTCCATAATAGTAGGAATCAGTGGTTATCAGTGGAAACAATATTACCACTAGCAATGATAATATTAACACTAGCAGTGGAATCAGCAGCAGAGTCATATCTGCTAGTAGCAGAGTCAAATTCATACTAGCAGCAAAGTCCACTGTCAACAGGATCCACTAGCAGCAGAGTCCAGCAGCAGAGTCAGCTAGCAGCAGATTCAGCAGCATCCACTAGCATAACCACAATTGAGTCAGGGTGTTCATGGACCAAATGGGTGTACACTCCGTACCTCCAAACCCATTACCAGGTGTGAACTCATCCCTCAAGTGCACTAAATTTTCCAACAATCCTCCCCAAATTTAGTTCACTTCCTTTGCATGAAAAATTAAACAATAAACAAAACAAGTGCATAAATAAAAATATCCTGAGGATTGAATTTTCACATTAGTACATATACGTTCAAACATTCGAGAATCAGGGTGTTCTAAGAATTGAACCCTTCAACCCATTTGAATACCTGAAGATAAATACAAACAAGTTTTCAAACACTTAAATACTCCTGACACTATTACAAGCCATGTGTCCATATCCAATTCATAAATGTTGTAAAAGCTAAAAGTCCAAAGCTTCCTGAAGCGGCAAAAACTTCAACATTTACATAGGTGTTTCATCTTTTAATCATGCTCCTGCTCAGCACTTTGTCAAAGAAAATAACCATTAAGAAGTGAAGACTTCATCCTCCTTTCCAGCAGGTAACAAGCATAACGTTGGGATGTGTTATAAAACATGTGCTTCAGTCCACAAAATGTTCAGCTTTCCACATTGAACTCAGCTTCCAAGTTTCCTTAGAAGGGAGTTGGGTATCTTTGCAATCAGTCACTAAGTAGGACTTAAACCCATCCCTGTAGCAGACTTTAAAACCAAGTCTCTAGCCAAACCCTTCGTCAAGTGATCAGCTAAGTTTTGTTGAGATCTAACAAACTCTATAGATACCACCCCATTCATGATGAGCTCACGAATCATGCTATGCCTGACACCTAAGTGTCTTGACTTCCCATTGTACATCTGGCTATAAGCCTTTGCCAATGTAGCAGCACTATCACAACGGATAGAAATAGGTGCTATAGGTTTAGGCCACAATGGAATCTCAAGAAGCAGGTTTCTCAACCATTCTGCTTCTTTACCAGCAGCAGCTAAAGCCACAAATTCAGATTCCATGGTTGAACTGGTAATGCAAGTTTGTTTCTTGGATGCCCAAGAAATTGCACCTCCACCAAGTAGGAATACCCAGCCACTGGTAGATGAATTATCTTCAGTGTTACTGATCCAACTTGCATCAGTGTATCCTTCCAACACTGAAGGATAACCAGTATATGAAAGACTATAATCCATAGTTCTTTTCAAATACTTAAAGACCCTCTGAATTGCTTGCCAGTGATGAGCACTAGGATTACTAGTATACCTGCTCAGTTTACCCACTGCAAAAGCAATATCAGGTCTAGTACAAGTCATGGCATACATCAAGCAGCCAATTACCCTAGAATACTCAAGTTGAGATACAGCTTTGCCAGTATTAGGCATTAGCTTCTCACTTGTATCCATAGGAGTACTCACTGGAGTACAATCAAAGTAATTAAATTTCTTCAACACCTTTTCAATATAATGAGACTGAGAAATAGAAATCTTGTTACTTTCATGTTTAATCCTAATGCCAAGGATAACATCTGCCTCCCCCATATCCTTCATGGAGAACTTCGATGACAAAAATTCTTTTGTAAGATCAACTTGATTTTGGTCAGTGCCAAAGATCAACATGTCATCAACATATAGACAAATGATGACTCCTTTACCAGATTCATCAAATTTGCTATATACATATTTGTCAGCCTGGTTAAGTGAATAACCATTAGACAAAACCACTTCATCAAATTTTTGATGCCATTGCTTAGGTGCCTGTTTTAGTCCATAAAGAGACTTAATCAGTTTACACACCTTGTTTTCATTGCCAGGCATGATGAAGCCCTGAGGTTTTTTCATGTAAACCTCCTCATCTAAATCACCATTCAAGAAAGCTGTCTTCACATCCATCTGATGAATAATCAGATTGTGAATTGATGCCAAAGCAATTAGCAATCTTATGGTACTGATACGAGCCACAGGGGCATAAGTATCAAAATAGTCTATTCCTGACTTTTGTTTAAAGCCCTGAATAACTAGTCTTGCCTTGAACTTTTCAACAGTTCCATCTACCTTCATTTTCTTTTTAAAAATCCATTTGCAACCTAGAGGTGTGCAACCAGGTGGTAAATTAGTCAACACATAAGTGTTATTGCCCATGATGGAGTCCATCTCATCGTTAACTGCTTCTTTCCAGAAAGCAACATCCTGGGACTTCATTGCTTCTTCAAATGTTTTGGGATCATCCTCAACAATGAAGCAATATGAGTATTGGTCAGAGACCTCATTCCTTGTACCTTCAATTAAGTATAATTGAAACTCAGGTCCAAATAACTTTGGAGTCCTAACCCTATTGCTCCTTCTGAGCTCAGGTTCAGGTTGTTGTTCCACAACCTCAGCAGGAACCTCAGTAGGAACCTCATCAGATACTTCTGAAGCACCATTGTCATTGGTTCCATTTGGAATCCTTTGACTTGGTCTAGGGATAGATGAGAATCTATTCTCATCAAAGAGTGCATCCCTTGATTCAATTATAGAGTTAATTGAAACAGATTCATTAGGTTCAATAACATAGAACCTATATGCCTTGGAATGCTCAGCATATCCAACAAAGATGCATTCAATGCCTCTTTCACCCAAAGTTTTCTGCTTTGGATCAGGGAGTCTTACAACAGCCCTACAACCCCAAATCCTGAGAAAGTTCAGGTTGGGTTTTCTTTTAGTCCAGAGTTCATAAGGGGTAACCTTGTTCCTTTTGTTGGGAACCCTATTTAATAAATAGCAAGCTGTTAACATAGCTTCACCCCAGAACCCTTGACTCAGCCCTGAATAGGACAACATGGAATTAACCATCTCCTTCAGCACCCTGTTTTTCCTTTCAGAAATACCATTTTGCTGAGGAGTATAGGGAGCAGTCGTTTCATGGATTATACCAACAGACTGAAAATACAGAGTATCCATGTACTCACCTCCCCTATCAGTCCTAAATCTTTTGATTAGAGACCCTTGTTGCAATTCAACTTCAGTTTTAAATACTTTAAATTTATCTAATGCTTCATCCTTAGTATGTAACAAATAAACATAACAAAACCTAGAAGCATCATCAATAAAAGTCACAAAGTATTTCTTATTCCCCAAAGAGGGAGTAGCATGCAAATCACATAGATCACTATGAATCAGTTCCAACACTTTAGTTTCACGTTTTACACTTTGAAAAGGTTTCTTAGTTATTTTGTTCATCATACAAGTTTTACACTTTTTAGTGTCCATATCAAAGGCTGGAATTAATCCATCCTTAGACATATCTTGCATTCTTTTAAAGTGTACATGGCCAAGTCTAGCATGCCATAAGTTTGAATCATTCAATTTAGTGGTTGACATAAAAGCAGAATTAACATTATCATGCACAATATTAAGCCTGAACATTTGATTACACAAATAGCCAAAACCAATAAACACACCATGTTTAGACAAAACATACTTATCAGATTCAATTACTTGTTTATAACCACAATTATTCAAAACACTACTAGAAACCAAATTCTTTCTAATATCAGGAACATGTAAAACATTAAACAAAGAAACAATCTTTCCAGAACTAAACTTCAAATCCACACATCCTTTTCCATGCACCAGGGCAGTTGACTCGTTTCCCATATGAAGAATAGAACCATCATTCATTGACTCATAAGTCTTGAACCAGCTTCTATCTTTACACACATGAATTGTAGCTCCAGAGTCAACCCACCAAGCAACATCATCATCCTGCACAAAGTAAATTTCAGATATATATGTAACATAATAAATCTCAAAAGACTTATTAAACATATTCTGACCTTTCAGAGAATTGGTGTTGCCATTCCCTCCACTTGTGCCTGATCCATTGGATTTGTTTCCAACTTTACCACCCTTGCAATCTTTCCTGAAGTGTCCAGGTTTCCCACACTTCCAACAAGTCACTTTTGGTTTCTTGTTAAGATCATCTTTGGTGTTATCATGATGCTTACGCTTGCCCTTGTTGTCATTGTTCCTGGAGGAGTTGTTATGCTCCACCATATTGACAACTGATGGACCAGTAGCATTGCTACTCTTTGGCTTGTCAATGTCTTGTGCTTTGAGTGATTCCTCAATGCGCAAGTGACTGCCCAACTCAACAAGAGTTAACTCCTCCTTCTTATGCTTAAGCATATGCTTGAAATCTTTCCAAGAAGGAGGTAGTTTATCGATGATACAAGAGACTGAAATAGCCTCATCCATGTTCATCTTGTGTTGTGTGAATCGACCAAGTATACTAAGAAGTTCATTGTATTGTTCCATGACAGGTCTAGAATCAACCATTTTGTAATTGTTAAAATTACTTACAAGGAACTTCTTACTTGATGCATCCTCAGCCATATACTTGGCTTCCAAGGAATCCCATAGTTCTTTAGAAGACTCAACATTCTGATAAATATCAAAGAGTGAATCAGACATACCATTGAGGATTAAACCTCTGCAGACATAGTCATCATTCTCCCACTTGCTTCTTGCTCTCATCTGTTCCATGGTAGCATCATCCCCATAATCTTCAGGAATAGTAGATGTGAGAACAGACACCACATTCATGCTTGTCAGCAAGAACTGCATCTTCTTCTGCCATCTTCTGAAATCAACACCTTCAAACTTTTCCAGCTTGGAAAAGTTAGCAGCCATATGTCTCATAACAGCAGCCATTGATTATCACTAATAGTTTCTATTGATTGTTGGTTATTATATGTTTCTGTGTTCCCAGATTAGGGTTAAGATAATCAATGAGGTACCGGATATTCACTTGA
This sequence comes from Artemisia annua, assembly GCA_014162995.1. Lineage (NCBI taxonomy): Eukaryota > Viridiplantae > Streptophyta > Magnoliopsida > Asterales > Asteraceae > Artemisia > Artemisia annua. The sequence goes on along the minus strand of LBNU01036351.1, from coordinate 5,623 downwards.
AATCGTGGTATCACTTTCCAATAGTAACTATTCGACCCTATGCCTGGGTTACACGAATATCTCTATGGGATAAGACCAAGTGATGTTCTTGTTTTAGGCACAAATCAAGAACAGAAGCGTATTCAAGTGTTTAGGGTTTTTTGTTAATCTTACTTCATGCAGAATGTTATGACCTCTATTTATAATAGAGAATACTCAAACCCTAGCCCATGGAATTATGTATATTTAACGGCCCATTAAATATATCATAACACTTTCCATAATAGTAGGAATCAGTGGTTATCAGTGGAAACAATATTACCACTAGTAGTGATAATATTAACGCTAGCAGTGGAATCAGCAGCAGAGTCAAATTCATACTAGCAGCAAAGTCCACTGTCAGCAGGATCCACTAGCAGCAGAGTCCAGCAGCAGAGTCAACTAGCAGCAGATTCAGCAGCATCCACTAGCATAACCACAATTGAGTCAGGGTGTTCATGGACCAAATGGGTGTACACTCCGTACCTCCAAACCCATTACCAGGTGTGAACTCATCCCTCAAGTGCACTAAATTTTCCAACAGCTATTAATTTGTGTGTACAAGAACGAGGTAATTACTCACTATAGTAATTATCAAGGGATCGATTAACAAAACGGTGAGGGGTTAATCATTGATCCATATAAACCCTAATTAGGGTTCTTCACTTGTTCAAGATTATTAAAGTTTGATTCTTATTTAGCTAAAATCAAAAGGTACGTTCTTGTTTATGTTTATGTTAATCTTTTATATGTTATATGTATCCTACGCTTCCGCATATGTGACTACTTGATTTATATGATTGTCATGGTACACAAATTATAACAGTAGCAAGGTTTGGATTACAATAATGTAGTTTTCAAATAACAAATTATTAAGTATCAGTAGTATTAAATATCAAAACTCTTTAGATCTGAACAGATATGCTCATGTTATTTTATGATCGTAAACAATAAATGGATCAATAATTCTAACAACCTTATTTTTATTATATAGTGTGGAAAATTTGTTAGATTTCTGAAAAAGAAAAGTGTTGTGGAGTAGTAATTTTTAATTAGTTGTTGTAGTGGAATAATAAGGTGTTAGAAATTTAAAACTTGAAAGTCTTTGGATACGCAAGAATTAGGACTTTGACATTTGAAGGCAGCGTTTGCCGTTTGCATGACCAAAACTTCTAGCAATTTTAAAAGTTTCAACTCTAAACTATTCAATATGTATAGTTTTTCTTCGCTAACTTGTAAGTAAACGAGTTTTTTATATACAAATTGCCGTAGTTGAAAGTTACATATCTCTATTACTTATATAAGTTACATATCTCTATTACTTATAAGGAGAGTTATATTAAATACAAAACTTTTCTTACATACCAAGGGACTCATCCCCACCATCCATCTAAAAAGAAATCAATGGTTGAGATTAAAAGCATTTTAATATTTCACCCATTTTTTATAATTTAAATATCTCTTAAACCGTTAATCGTTAAGCGAAAAAAAATATACCGTTACGACGAGCATTTAATTATCTTTCTATAGATATGCATTGTAATATACTTTCGACAAAAAAAAATTCGTTTTTTTTCACGTTTTTTTTCGTGGCCTGAAAAATCATATATGATATATCATATGTGATATTACATATCATATATGATATTACATATTATCATATATGATATGTAATATCATATATGATATATCATATATGATTTTTCCGGCCACGAAAAAAAACGTGAAAAAAACGAAAAAAAAAATTTTGTCGAAAGTATATCATTAAATGCTCGTCGTAACGGTATATTTTTTTTCGCTTAACGATTAACGGTTTGAAAGATATTAATATTTGAAAAAAAGGATGAAAGTTGGTTTTTTAAATTGTTGGGATTAATCTCATCCATTAGATCAAATAAAGATGGAGGGAAGATGGATGGTGGAGATTAGTCCCTTGGTATGTAAAAAAAGTTTGATTCTCAAATGATCTTATATCATTACTTATAATGGGTTCATATGTATTTTTTTTTTAAACTTAAAATACTTAAAATTTGAGTAATTTTGATTGCCAGTAATACTTTTTAAACTTAAATAGTTAAATGGCAAATAATGTCATTGAATTATTATTCTTTTATTAAAATGATAACATCATCTACAACTATATTAATATTTTAAATATTGTTTAATCCTTAAACTTTCATTATTTTTTGTTTCTATGACCTTTTTTCTGGCAATTACCATTTATGCGAGTATTTATATAGCATATATGATTCGTTGTATTTAATTACTAGTTATAATACCCGCGCACGCGCGGGTTTTTTTAAAAAAATTTTAAATGATATATTTTTATTTATTAAAAAACAAATAATTTAATTTTTATTTTGTTTGATTTATGATTTTTAATTGTAGTTTTTTATGATTAAAGATAATCATTTAAATCTTATCTATATTTTTTGTATTTATCTTCTACTTGTATATAGTATATCAACAAAACGAATTTAAAAATTATAAATTAAATAATAATTAACATATTACCTAATAAGGAAATATTCTTTTTTTTCAAAATAACAAAGTACCCACTAGGGGTTTTGTTTTATTATATAAGAGATTTTCAAACAATAGCCACCTTAAACACGCCTCTGGCTTAAATCATGTAAGTACCCACTTTCAGTTATCATTATTTTATAAGAAATTGATTCTTTTGTTTTTGTCATGTCTTTATAAAGTTTTTAAATATTGTATTTGTGATTATAAAGTAATCTTTTATGACTTTTGAAGCGGGGTTTATTGGCTTATGAAAGTTTGAGCTTTTAAATTAAATAACTTAGTTTATAAAATAAGATTCGTTTATCGCATAAGCTTATAAAAGCTTTTACTAATTATAAGCCTTTATAAGCTTAAGCTAATTAAAACGAGCTTTTAAATTGAGTTGGATTTATAGTTAGTCAAATATAAACTCAAGCTTTAACTTGATGTATTTTTTTTATAATAATAAGTTTTAGATCTAACTGATTCATCAAACAATTTTGTAAAAATGTAAACTCAAGCTTACAACTTATAATATAAGCTCCTACTAATTTCACCAAACATGCCTGGAGTAGGTTGTCGTCGTAAGATTTGAAATGAGTGCCTACTTCTAGACACAAATATTATTAACATTTTGAAGTGTCTTGCTTGACATGCATAGTCTGAAAAGGCAAGTTAAACTAAGGGAAAAAAAAAGTGAATGGTGAAGTATTTTCTATGGACTAGCTTCGGTTGTTATGAAAAACAATTTTAAATGTACTTGTTCGGAAGGGTAATAAGGGGGGTTTGAGCAGGACGGTCACCTTCATCCTCATGCATGGTTAAAAAATTCCTCTCCAATCTCGCGTCAATTCTCATTTAGGAATCTTATTAAAGCGTCCTGTTGGGGCGAGATGCACCTCAAACCCGCCCCGTTCCTTATTTGGGATTTTATTGGGTTGTCTTTCGCACACCAACCTCGTATTGTTTCCCGTTTATTATTATTTTACACATTTAACAATATTATTATTTTATGTAATAACTCGAAGAATCGAAAACCCATTATAACAAAATGAAATCTTCAATAATATTATTAAAGATAAATAACGACAAGTTACTCGCTCATAAATCATAACTTTTTTAGAATATTATGACACAAAACAAAATTCTATAATAACAAATTCACAATTTGCAATATTACAAATATGAAAACTGACAAAGGTTAGAGAATTATTTTTCATTACATAAATACTAACATAACATTATATGTATATATTAAACGATTACCCGCGCATAGTGTCAACGGTGTATTATGTTAATTTGTGTGTGTAATTTTATTTTATGTATATATAGGTGGGAGTAATTAAGTATTTAAATATTTAATAGATTGTGTTGCCTTTTACAAGTATGAATATTTTAGTCCAAAAACATTGCAATTTTTTAAGTCTTTGAGTTCTAAACAAATGTATTTTCTCTTTATCTGTAATATAAATATAGATACATATATGTTTCGTGGGAGGGGGATGTTACGCCTCAAACCCAATAAAAGTCCTTGTTAAGGTCCCTAAACCCCGGCCGTTAACCTAATAAGCATGCCCCGCCTGCCAAGAATGTTGGTGTTCGAGTTTTTTTCATTCCGATACTTGTTAAGGAGATGCATGTCAATGTGTAAACCGAGGTTTCTGCTACCAGCGCCTCGCTGCATGAAAATTGGTTCTATACTTTTTTTTTGAGCAAACAATCGGTTCTAAGCTCAAAAATGAACTCCAGGCTTAATACATATTATATATATTACACTTCTGAAAAGCTTCTGTTAGTACATTGTTCATGCAATTCACTGTTCATAACCGTCTTACAAAGTTACTATTCATAAGCAAATTATATAAAATCCTCCCTCCCCTAGTATGTGTCCCGTTTTCTTCATAAGCCTTTTTCCCACCAAACGCAGCTAATTGTATGCTTAACATATGTAACACACTATCAAAATTGTTATAAGAATCAGTGTTCTTAATCCAAATATACAGGCATATACATTAAAATTCAATTATATCTAGAAATATATAAAAATGGAATTTCAGACGACACCGAGCTTTGAATAGCCGACTTTTGCATGCATTCGATTCTATCTAAATTAGTTTTGTAAGTAAATCAATCCTAATTTCATTTTTGAGGATTATCATTTTTTTAAGTTATGTGTTTTTGTCGCGCTTTGTTGTGTGAACGTTTGCATCAAACCATGAATAAATGGCAAAAGCTATTGTTAACTACGGTAAATAAATCGTAATACAAGATTTAAAAATAATAATCCATCTAATAGCATACAAACGAAAATAAAAATTAAAAGACCGTCATAGGCAAATAAAACACTACTTATAACAAAACACGTATTCACAGATTCACGAATAGCATATACCTAAATACCATCCGTTAACCAATTAGAATAAACAACTAAGCAGTCAGCATTCAATGCTGCTATTCTTGAGCAACATATCCGTGTTTAGAGCATTAGCTGGTAATCCATAGAGTGAAGGATCCTACGATTTTTTTTATTTTTTATTTATTTATTTTTTTTTAGAAAGGCAATAAATTTTATAGAACCCACAAAAGAAACAATTACAAAGAAAAGGCATCCCTCCCCAATTAATCAAGCAAATTAAAAGGAAAGGGGCCCAAGAGAACAAAAAGATACATAAAGATGCAATTTGTTGTTTACTAGATGATGCTCTAGACACGGATAAGTTACTCGAGAATGGTACCCATCCGACTGAAATAATTATACATCACAAATAACTTAAAAATTTAGAGGTGGGGAATCTACAAACACTCAAGAAGCGTTGAGGGTGCTTAATATAATCTTAAAAGTTAGTTCAACTAAATACATATATCTCACTTTCAGTTTGAATAAGTAGATAATTTACTGCCGACAGACCAAGGTTCATCAGGCCATCGTAAGTCCACGACCAAGGTTCCTCAGACTGACCACAACTCTTCCGAAGCGACTATCATTTTCGGGGCTCGTATTTCCATTGCCTATGGAAAATTTAAACTTCCTAAAGATGAAGTATCGCCATAACTTGGGAAAGTTGTTGTCTATTTAATATGTGACACTAGTAGGACAACC